>JAYMSF010001303.1:0-12375 GCA_036897335.1 Silene vulgaris
AAACAAAAAACCTCTTTTCCATTTGCAGAAAATCCTGAGAAATTTGTTCATAAAACTATTGAAAAATTCAGTTTCATGGCCAGATTTTTTTTGTGAAAAAGTCAGTTTCATGGCCAGAAAGATTTTTTAACTAAATTTTGTGAAAAAGTCAGTTTCATGGCCAGATTTTTTCTAAACTTCAGTTTCAGCTATTTAATATTCTGTCTCCTGAAAATATAATTCAGCATCATGACCTATATTTTTGTTCAATTCAGTTTCGTACAACGAAAGGGCAAAACATAATCAAGGTGTTTTCTATTGTTTTTGTCATATAATGATTACAGAATTGTTTGAATGATATGATGATTTACCTCTTTGACTTTCAGGAGATCTGCAATATGTTTACGATTCTGCACATTATTGAATTCAGCAGTCACTGAATTTGTCTCGTTCAGTGGTAACTCCTCTAAAAGGTTCGTTTCAATGCCTTGTCCCTCATCGTCAAATCTTAAAAGCAAGTGTTTATATTAAGACAATAGAAACCAGTTTGTTAATTACGTTTTTAACTGAACATGATGGGTAGTAGGTTGAAAAATTCATACCTTGATAGGAAGTCAGTTACAGCCTCACACTCACAGTTGAACCAAAGTTTAGTAGCGTAAAATGAATTGGAGACAAAAGATTGTCCTACATTAAGCATGATTAATTTTATTTTTTCTGAGTTACATGTGTTAAAAGATAGATATGTATTATGTTTTGATAGTATATGCTGACAATATATTAGACTTACCCGAATAGTATTTGACTTTTGCAAATTGGATGATAAGAACATGATGACCTTGGTTTTTATCGACATAGTTGCATAGCTCATCGACGTAATCACCCCACAATAACACTTGCAAAATACCGCCACTGTGATATAAAAAATATATGACATGGTTTTTTAATAACAAAAATTAGTTTTACAAATATATTTAATCTGAAAAATATTACCATTCATCTTGGAGTTTAATTTTCATCTTTTTCTTTTCGGATTGTCCTTCTTCTGTGACTGTCTGTATAGGACTCTTTCCTATAAGCTTTCCAATGATGTCTGCAAGAAATGGTTTAAAAAGGTTAAATTTTCATATTCTGAAATTTAAGACATAAAAGGAGTATTAAAGTTTGAATTTTTGTACCTATGAATACATCTTGCCTTGATTTTTGGGCTTGTATGTCCTTAAAAGAAGCAAATTCGAATGAAAATCTGGGAATGTCAAGCCCTTCCAATTCTCTGATAGAAGTGTTTTTGTGAAACAATATCCTCCATTTGTGTGTGCATGATTTCAATTTATCATTGTTCTTAAGAACAAAGAAATTGCTGATAGAATAGACCACTCCTTCATGAAGGAGAGGACGAAATGGTTTTATCATCTTGTCCTTGAACATAGCCTGAATCTTGTTATTCTGTTTTATAAAGTTAAGATGATTAGATTTCATATTGGCAAGTATTTACATGATAGTGAATTTAGATATAATGAGTAATTGGTTATAAAATGATATTACCTTGTCATCGAGTAACACCATCTCTACTCGGCTAATCTCAAGGGGATTCATAAAAGATGGTACTGGATAGAGTCTTAATACCCGCACGTTGAGTTTCCATGTCTCCTTGGTGTTGTCAATCTTGCTGATCTTGCTTAGACGTCTAGATTGTGAAACCATAAGTGTGATGGAGTCTGAATGTAGCACGTTGGCAATTTTTGAGAGATTTTTAGAAATGGGTGATGGTGACTGTGAGAGGTCTTATCATTTATAATTAGGGTTATTGGGTGAGGGGGGTATAGAGGATATTTAGTGGTTAAGATTATATTTAGGTGATTTAGATTCTTAGGTAACTGCTTAGATCAATTGTGTTGTGTGATATTGTTTTCATATTGGGTTTGTTTTACAGGAGCAATGAAATTTTGTTTGGGCAAAAAAGATCTCATTCGAAATGGAAGTTTGAATTTAGAAGTTATAGTTTATTTTTTTTTTTGATTTGAATGTATAATATTTTATTTGTAATTTAATTTGATTTGTATACATATGTAATTATATTCAATTTATTTGTAATTTTATTTGATTAGTATCCATATGTAATTTTAATAATTTTCTTAATTTCTTAGCATTATATTTGATAGATTAGGGTAATATTGATGCTAGAAAGGAGCTCAAGATCCGCATGAAATGGTGATTGCTTTGAGTATGGTCGAGATTATTTGATATCCAAAAAAATATTTTAGGTAAAAATAAAGATTTTAGATTATTTGTTTCCAAAATTAAGAATTATAATTCGGGTAATATAAGAGATCTTGTAAATATGTTAGGATTTTGTGAGTTTGGACCGGATTAGTTAGCATTATAGAGCATTTGTTAGATATGGGATGAATGCAATAAGGAGATTGATCCAGCAAACGCGGCCCATTAACAGCCCGATACACTTAGGCGGGAAAAACATAGAATTCCTTATTCTAATAGTTATAAGGGGATGTTACTCCAAATTTATTGTAAAGATTCCCGCCAGAAAAGAGTACCAATATGCTAGCTCTTTGTCTATCCCAAAAATTAGGGTTCATAAAATCCCCCAAATCCGATCCCGATTACTTCGATCAACAATTAATTCTGCCACAATGATTCAAACCATCGATTCGGTACATACAACACATTACATCATTTCGGATATCGAATCGTCAACTACTTCAGATTCCATCGCTGAACAAGCTCGTCAAATTTGATGTATGTCTTACTCGTATTTGAACCTTAATTTCAATCGAATTTTGTTTTTGTGATGCTTGAATATTAGATGTATATACAACATTTGAAATCAAACAATTTGTTCCAGTAATTGAAGCAATTATTTCAATTTTTTCGTACTTTTTCTCTGGAATTGCTTATTTGATTGCTATACATTAATTGCCTTGATCACCGCTGTAGCCGGATGTTGTATCTGTTCGATTTCTTGTCATTGTTATATTACATGCGGAATCGTAATCATAGATGATTTTTGAGAAGTCACTATGGAGAAATCTGATAGGACTTCAGGTCACCTCGAAATTGATCTTTCTTTTTCGGATGATAATACAGTAATGAGATTGTTTACGATAAATTTCCGTCAGGACCGGCTATTTTTTAGGATTTAACATAACCCGCTTTTACATTGTTATTGACCATTTTATCATCCTCATAGCGCTTCAATGTGTCTTGAACCAACCGTTATGCTCCTTCCGTCCTAAACATTTGTAAAAGGAGATAATATAAGCGGGCTGGAGGGAGTATTTCCTGGTAGTCAATGGTAACTTGTTTCTCCACAACATAAAAGGAGATAATATAAGCGGGATGGAGGGAGTATTTCCGTCGTCACTTTTTGAGAGACCGTTGTTTGGCTAAGTGTGATGTGTGGTCCAATATATATATCATAAGTTATAGAACAGTAAAGTCAAGGAAAAAACTCAACGACTTCTCGTTCCATCTACCCTATTGAACTTGCTAGGAAATTGCTGATCCCTAATTAATTAATTAATCATATACTGCCCTATCATGTAGCCATACAGCATTTGGTCCTGATTTGTTTAACAAATGCCAGTAAAATGATATCTTAGGCCAATAATAACGAATACCAAACTGAGTTCATACTGAACCTTCTGTGCAACTTCCAGCTTTCATATACCATACTTCAATTAAAAGAAGGAATTGCATCTAACAGTGTCTTTTCACTCAGATCCCATCAGTATTGCTGCTCATCTTTGAACTAAAACATGGACATAGGAAAATTTTTGTCTGTAGTTCAGACTCTGTTGACTGCACTGCAGTGCTCCCAGCTTAATGAGGTTTGGTCCATCTGGGGCTTTAAGTCCCATCTTGATGAACTCATTGGCGTTGTTGCTACCATCAAGAAAGTGTTGCTGGATGCTGAGGCCAAGTATGAGGAGTTATCTCAGGAAACGCTGCTCTATGTCCAGGAGCTCAGGGATGCTGTTTACGATGCTGATGATTTGCTTGACGAATTCATCACTCTCACCAAGCAAAAACAGCTCATGGAGGTTGATACCTCTTTGGATAGCACAAGGCTACATCATGCCACTGGAAAAAGGTCAAAGCCTAGAAGATGCAAGTGAGGAGTATTTTTTAATTCTGTTACGAAGGAATTTTTCCCAGGATGTACTCATAGATCAATATGGTGAGGTATTTTCATTTAAATTACATGACCTAATGCACGACCTTGCTTTGGAAGCTGCTGAAATGGAAGTCTGCCCAGCAAGTTCTTTTACTGGTGAGGTGGATAAAGTGGTCCATCATGTATCTTTTACGAGAAAACAATATGCAAATTATTGTTTCAACAAGGCTCACATCCGAACATACTTCCAGATTTATAAATTTTGTAGTTATAACGACTATGGAGAGGTACCCATTAATAGAGTACCAGTACTTGAAAAGTATATGTGTCTAGGACTTTGGACTTGAGTTTCCTCGATATCAAATACTTGCCGGTCTCATTAGGGAAATTGATCCATCTGAGATATTTAGACCTCTCTGGTAATGAAATGGAAGTGCTCCTAAAGTCCATCACAAAACTATATAATCTGCAAACTTTGAATCTAGAGGATTGCTGGAGCTTGAAGGAGTTGCCGAACGATATGAGCAAGTTGGTTAATCTCAGAGTCTTCACATTAACAGATTGTACCAATCTGTGGTGTATGCCTCCTGGAATGGGTAAGTTGGTGAATCTTTGGAGGCTGTCTAAGTTTGTTGTGGGAGGATGGAACTCAAGTCAGAAGCAACATATTGAGTTGGAAGGCCTAAAGGCTCTGAAAAGGTTAAAAGTGTATATTGATATTGATATTCCACTTCCCTAAAACCGGTGCATTTGTTAAGGACTACAGTTTAAATGACAAAGCCTACATTATAGATAAGGAGCATCTCAAATCCATTAGGTTTGAATTCATGCACGAAGAGCGTAGTGAAGTAGCCATTGGTTATGAGGAAGAGTTGTTGGGAGCTCTACAGCCGCATGCCAATTTAATGGTGCTGGAATTAGTGAAATACCGTGGTGCGAGAATGCCTAGATGGGCAAATTAAAAGAAGAGAACTTGGCTACCTTTCTTCCTAATCTCATACGTTTGAAACTTGATAATTGTCCGGGTATTCACTGTCTCTCTTCAGTGGGAAAACTATATTATTTGAAATATCTTACTCTGAAGAATCTGTCTTATTTGGAATACGTAGTGAGTCGGCCAGGAACAACCTCATTGCCGGAGACTTGTGGAGAAGTTACGCCATTCTTGCCTTGCCTGGAGCAACTTTGGTTAGAGAATCTGCCTAAATTGAAAGAGTGGTGTGAAAGCTCAGGGGAGAGAATGGGAGGAGATAATAGCATTAGCAGTAGTGAGGAATCACATCTATCATCTCTTTTCCTTTCGGAGCTAAAATTATTGGAAATAGAGGAATGTCCTGATTTGACATCTCTCCTGCATTGCCCCAAAGTGGAAAGGCTACGTTTACATCATTTCAATGAAAGATTGAGAATAATAACGGATCCTACATGTTGTCTCAAATTATGGGAGCTGAAAATAGACGACATTGCGTGGTTATGTTCTTCGCTACCAGAAGAGTCTTTTCAGACGCTCACTCACTTGGAATTAATAGATAACGAGGTCACGAGGATGTAGAGAGTTTAACTGAGTTTGGGCAAGTCTTACGTGCCTGCTCATCTTCACTGCATAGTTTTACGATACAGAAGTGTCCGAAGCTAAGGAGTCTTTTAGGAGGATTGGGCTATCTTACTGCCCTAGAGACATTATATTTAGAATCCCTCCCAATGGTGACTCTTGGAGATGAAGAGATTGACGGAGAAGTTGAAGGCAATGATGTGCCATGGGGATCCCTTTGTCACACCCTCAAATTTCTTGATATTTCAAGCTGCACACAACTCCTATCATTTCCGAACTGGATGCAGAAGCTCGTATCTCTTCCGTCTCTTCGTGTTTTCAACTGTCCAAAGGAGCTGTATAAAAGATGCCAAAATCCAAATGGGGAAGACTGGCCCAACATTCAGCACATCCCCTCTATTGAAGTAAAACCTGGGTTCTGGTCTTAGCCTAGTAACCGAAAATTGAATTCAACTTTTACCGTGAAGTTAACTATACCGATGACCTCAACTTTGCACCTGCAAAATGCCGTAAATTAATCTAAATTCTGTAAAATAAAATGTTGCCGGATGTAAGTAATTTTCGTCCCCTTTTTTTTTCACTCAGAAACTATGTTTTTTCCTCTCTTTTCTCCTTTTGAATATTTTACTTGCATGCTTATACATTTCCTACCTTCAGCAAAATCACAACGGTAGGGTAACATTCTTTCCAGGTTAAATGGTTGATGTATGAAATTCAGGAATGTTGGCAGAAGCCGCTGAGATAATAAACGTAAACAAAAACCCGTATGATAACATCGTGTCACTCGTATGATTGCAACAATCTCTTTTCATGTTGTGTTACTCGCGTTACAAATGTGCTAGTTATTTCTCTGATCTGTTCAACAGTATCGGTCTATCGGATAAAGTGATAGAATCATTACAGTACTGGCATTACTGACACTACTACTCAACTTGCTCTGAAAACGTCAAAAAGACAGCTCACTTTGTTCTGATTGTTTATTGCAATTTGTAAGCCACCAAATTTGAAAATTCTGAAATGCCCACTTATATTCTCGTGTCCTTTGTTTGTTAGGTAGCTAGCAGTCTTGGTATGGGCTCTTAGAATGGGAAGAAAGTGCAAGGCAGTTTCACTACGGCGAGTAATAAATATGGAGTATATTATCACAATAGAGTTGTTCTTTCGGTCACGCACTCTCACACACACACAAAAAAAAACACTGATCATTTTAAGGTAAGAAAACAAGATGGATTTCGGAACACTGATAAATGTTGCTCAAACCCTCTTTGCAGCTCTGGAATGTTCGGAGCTTAAAGAGATGTGGTCCATGATGGGTTACAAGTCTGAGCTTGATGAACTCAGGCGTACGGTCAACACAGTAAGGGCCGTGCTTCTTGATGCCGAGGCTAAGCAGGAGGACCTTTCTCATGAAGCGCGGTTTTGGGTTGAGGAGCTAAAGGATGCTGTTTATGATGCTGATGACTTGCTCGACGAGTTTGTCACTCTTGCAAAGCAGAAGAAGCTCGTGCAAGGTGGCAAATTCTCTAAAGAGGTGCGTGTGTTCTTTTCCTGTTTCAATCAACTCTCTGTTGCTTACAATATGTCTCAAGGGGTTAGGAGGGTTAGGAAGAAGTTAGATGGAATTGCTAATAATCATAGTAAGTTTGGCTTAAGTCTTGATAACCAGCCTCCTCCTTGTAGCCACAAGCCTATAAAAAGGAGAAGGGAGGAGACATGTTCTTATGTGAATAACACGGATATTATTGGAAGGGATGAAGATGTGGAGAACATTGTCGGAATGTTGCTAGACGCTGCTGGCGGCCAGCGGGATGTTTCCTTCCTTACGGTCGTGGGGATGGGTGGGTTAGGGAAAACAGCTCTTGCTCAGCTTGTATTTAATGATAAAAAGGTCGCTAGAGAATTTCCCTTGAGGTTGTGGACTTGTGTTTCGGATCAAGATCAAACTGAATTTGATGTGAAAACAATTCTTGCTCAGATTCTGGAATCCGGAACACACCAGAAGCATGTTGGCTCCTCAATGGAGGTTTTAATCAACCAGCTTAGGGAAAAATTAGCAGGACAGCGGTTCTTGATTGTTTTAGACGATGTGTGGACTGAGAATCGTGATGAATGGCGTAAGTTGGTAGGACATTTGATAGGAGGTAAAAGAGGAAGTTGGGTGGTGGTAACTTCACGTTCGAAAGAGACTGCAAACATTGTAGGAAGTAGTCATGTGTATGAGTTACAAGGCCTATCCAATGAGAATTCATGGCGCTTGTTCCAACTGGTAGCATTTGAACGAGTGCTCGACCAAGCAAACTTAAACCCCCACAACGGCCTCATAAACATTGGCCAAAAAATTGTTAAAAGTTGTGCTAATGTCCCTCTTGCAATTAGAGTGGTAGGAAGTCTTCTCTACGGACATGATAAAAATAAGTGGTTGTCAGTTCAAGAGTCTGGGTTAGCTAATCTTAAAGAAGGTCAGCACGGGATAAAGCCAATACTAAAGCTGAGTTATCATAATCTCGAGTCCCCGTTAAAGAGTTGTTTCAGTTTTTGTGCTTTGTTTCCCAAAGATTTTGAGATACAAAAGGAGTTGCTAATCAGTCTTTGGATAGCACAAGGCTATGTTGTGCCATTGGAAAAAGGTCAAAGCATAGAAGATGCTGGCGAAGAGTACATTTTGATTTTGTTGCGCAGGTGTTTTTTCCAGGATGTGCAAACACATAATCGTGGTGAGATTTTTTCATTTAAATTGCACGACCTTATGCACGATGTTGCTCTAGAAGTTACTGAAAAGGAGATCTGTGCTGCAAGTTCCTTCACGGGTGACGTAGATAAAAAGATTCGCCATGTATCTGCTATGCGAGGAAAGTACGCAACTTATTCTATCAATAAGGCTCACATTCGTACATACCTTCACTTTGGCACGTGTATCTCTGATGCGGCGCCTGTTGATATAGAGCTAATCCTGGAAAGTTACAAGAGTCTAAGGGCTTTGGACTTGAGTTTTCTCAATATCAAAACTGTACCATCCTCAATAGGAAAATTGATACATTTGAGGTATTTGGAAATTTCTAGTCACTATTTGGAATCGCTCCCGAAGTCTATTACGAAACTGTACAATTTACACACACTGGATTTGTTCCACTCCAGTCAACTGAAGGAGTTACCAGAAGACTTAAGAAAGCTTGTCAATCTTAGAGTCCTGAAAATGCCATATTCCGACAGCATAACTGTTATGCCGTCAGGGTTGGGTAAGTTGACAAGTCTTTACAAGTTGACGAAGTTTGTAATTGGAAAGGGGAATTCAAGCTTGAAGCAGCATAATGATCTTGAGGGCTTAAAAGCTCTGAAGAATCTGAGGGAGAGTATTAAAATTGTTATCCACTTCCCGGAAAGTGGAGCATTTACCAAGTGTGACAGTGTAAAAGACGAAGCCTATATGAGAGACAAGGAGCATCTCAAAAGAATTATGATTGAATGCAAGCATGAAGAGAGTAATAGACAGACGGATTATGAGGAAGAGCTGGTCGGCGCTCTCCAGCCGCACGCCAATTTGGAGGAGCTGGATTTGGTGGGGTACCGTTGCGTGACAATGCCAAGATGGGCAAGTGAAGACAGTTTGGCTGTCTTTCTTCCTAATCTTGTTAGTTTGTGCCTTGACCATTGTTCCGAGTTGCAGTATCTTCCTTCATTAGGAAAACTGCATCATCTGAGGTCACTTCATATCAGTGAACTGCCAAATTTAGAGTACATAGACAATCATCCAGCAACAGCTTTGTTGCCAGTGTCGAATGGAGAACGTCTGTCATTATTGCCCTCCCTTGAAAAAATTTATTTTTATAAGTTGCCGAAGTTGAAGACATGGTGGCGGAGATCAGGGAACGAAACTCACCAATTCTCTTCTCTCACCCTTTTCCGATTAAAAAGTTTAGGTATATTAGATTGCCCAGAATTAACCTCTCTGCCTTACTGCCCCAATGTGGAAAAGCTGAATTTTTTCGATTTCAATGAAAATTTTCAAATCATTACAAATAAGGGTACACATGAGTTGTTAGGGGAAATTACTTCCTCCACATCCGCTTCTCCCACAAGCTATCCCAAATTAAGGAAGGTGCATACCGACAACCTAGCATGGTTACATTCTTCACTGCCTGTGGATGCCTTGCAATCTCTCAGCAACTTGCTCATTTTTAATGACCAGAAACTAGAGAGTTTGACAGAATATGAGCAGGTCTTCCGTGCCTGCTCATCTTCCCTTCAAACCCTTCGGTTTAATCATTGTCCCAAGCTTCGGTGTCTTTCTAGAGGACTGGGGCATCTCGCTTGTTTGGAGAGCTTATATCTATCCCGGATCCCCATAGTGAGTCTTGCAGACGAAAAGACGGGCGTAGAATATCAGGATGACGGCAGGCCGTGGGGGTCACTCTGTAACTCCCTCCAGTACCTTGAAATTGCAGAATGCAATGAACTGAAATCAATTCCAAGATGGTTATTAAACCTCACCTCTCTCCGTCATCTTGTTGTTTCAGGATGTTCCGTGGACCTGTATGAAAGATGTCGAAGTTCAACTGGACAAGACTGGCCCCACATTCAACACATTCCCAACCTTTCAATCACTCAAATTAGACAGTGATTCATAGATGAATATGATTATTATGTCCTGCACCTCCCCTATCCTTTGTTTGCAACTTTGCACTGTTAATTCCTTTTTTATTCGATTTCCCTGCTGGCAATTCTGTAGCTGTGTTACTCAAAAGTCGTCTTTACGCCAACACGATAGACAGATAAATGGAATTGTAGTTCAACTAACCAGCAAGGCAACACCCTCTGGCAATAGCCCGAATAGGGACTTGCAAGAGGTAATTGCAGAGCTAACTCGAAGAATCCAGCATAGCGGCACCTTGAGGGGTTCCAGATGAGGGACCATAAAGCTACTGACTTGAAGAAATATGCTTGTGACCATTGTTTTGTCATGCTGTGAATGTCTGATCAATAATACAAAGGTGTGGCAAACTGGTACTACAAATTATTCTCATTTTTAATAATTGAGTTTTTCACCTTTGTCCTATTTTTTAGAATTTTGTAGTGTTCAACGGTTGACGATATTACGGTATATTATAATAGAAATAGAGAAAGCGGAAATCATAAAGCAATTGTATTATTGATAATTGTTCGTTCGTACCTCTAACTATTACAACTACGGTGTATATATAGTACTACCGAAGAGGCGAAGATCACATAATATCGCTAACCGAATATATCTTATTCTAGAATATCACAATATTATTCTCTACGATATATCACGATACATATGTCCTAATTATGAATATGTCGATATCTCGACGACATATCCCGATATCTCGTACCATTTTACGATCCATATTTGCAACCCTGTCGAGGAGTTGGTTCAACGAAGCAAGTCTTAACGTGATTATTAAGACAACCGAATTAAGTAAATTAGGTCTGATACTCTCATCTTCGTATCTTTCTTCAGTCATTGTATTGGCCTTGACGACATTTGTGACAATACGAAAATTGTAATTCACGAATCATCTTTAAAATGAATAATAAATGACAGCGAATGAAATTTATAACAAAATCTATCAATGTGGCGAAATACACTGCCATGGACCATCATTCTAAGACGAAAATACGGGGATGTCCTTCTAAACAAAAAACGGAATAAAAAGAAGGAGATGCATAAGAAACATAGTAATACTTAGAAAATGACAAACCCGTAGTTCGATTACCATAATTAAAACTAAGAAAAAAAAGCAAAAAAGCAATGATCCACGACCGACGATTAACATAATTATTTATACTCGTTTTAGTTTAACAAAAAAGATACCTCTAATCAACTACTCTGTAGCATAATTCCTCTTAACGTAGAGGGTGATAACGGCAAAAACAGCCCCCTGGATGAGCCAAAGCCCAACAACAAAGCCAAGAAAAATCTCAACTGCTTTCCAAGGTCCAAGTGTCCAACGTGATCCTCTCTCATGTGTTTGTAAGGCTCATAGAAATGAAAGCAACCGTCGCACGAGACACCGAAACATGTAACCACTAATGTTCAAAGAGCCAAAATAGACATCATATCAAATATAAGTTTCCTTCTTCTTTACTGGCATGATCTGCATACAAATATAAAAAAAACAATTCAAAATTAGCTTAGATTTATTTAAAATGTATTATGTATTTTTATGGGGAAAAAACAAGAAACGTAAAGAAGTGACCTAGACGGACTAATAAAAAACCGAAAAACAAATCAAAAATCCAACAAAATGTTATGAAATATTATTAATATGAATGTTCATATCTTAGAATACTCTAGAATATATTGTCTTATGAAAACTCTATTCTATCAATCAATACTATCAATCAATCAATACTATATATTAATTTCAGAAATCAAGGGACTTCAATGCAATTAAATAAATTTATATAACTTAATTATACCATATAGTTTTTAATCACTAGCGCTGTGTGACGGATCTGAACAAGGGACTTCAATGTAAATATTATATACTTTTGGTTAAAAGTATAAATTTAGAGGATATTATAATATGGCGAGTTTCCTTAAAATACAAATAAGTATATGTTATATTTTGGAAACTATTAAAATATAAGTAAATCAATTCAGATTTCCAAAAAATCAATCAATACATATATATAAAGTAGAAACTTTTCGAGCGATATGATTGGCTAGAGGTTTTAATAATTAAAT
>JAYMSF010001304.1:0-12373 GCA_036897335.1 Silene vulgaris
CTTGGACAGAACTTGTCTTACTCTCTTACTCTGTTCATTGAAGATTTTTAGACAATCTTGGTGAAGAGGGCCGCTTAGAGGGGTTACGTTGAATGTTGTGGAGAAGTTCGGAACAAGGATATTCAATAACTGATTCAAGGACCCATGTTTCACCGAGAGCGGCAAAGGTGACACTTTCACATTGCAGATCCACCTAGCAAGAGCCTCTTCAATTTCCATTAACCCAGCAAGAGCGTCTTGAGTTTCCCTTCGCCCTTTCTTATCCGCTGGATTTACTTTTGACATGATTGTCCTCTACAAAACAGAAGACATTCATTACTCAACTTTACAAAAACCAAATCTCATATGAATGTTCGCTACACTAATTGTCTTCATCATATAATCGATGCGACTCCAAATTCAAAAGAAGCAATTACCACCGGTGTTCGTGCAAATTACTCCCTAATCACAAGTACTCAGTATTTGTTTTCCCTATAAAAATGTCCGAGAAGCGGGTAAAAGAAATGGAATTTTAATCGGGTATTAGAGGAGAAGATCGAAGGAAAACCCTCGATAGAGTCGACATCTTTTTTACACAATACTCAACAACAATAACATAATCATAATTCACAATGTCTCAAAATTGAAAATCTAGTAAATCTACAAATCATCAGGCTAGTTAATGGTACATTGGTACCCTTTATTATTTGTGATTAAAAATCTTAGGAATTTTTTCAAAATCGTGCGCTTTTCATGGCAAAGACAATTCCAAAACAAAGCTAAACCTCCATTAATGCTACTAAATGTGTATCCGAATCAAAATTTAAATGGGCACTAAAACATTAACTACAAAGATTACTTCTAATTAACATGACCATAATGGGTATTAAAGCATAATCTAACCGAAATTACAAAAAAGGGTTCTAAAACAAGATCGAAAGGAAATTACAAAAAAGGGTTCTAAAACATGATCAAAAGGAAATTACGAAAATGGGTACTAAAACATAATTGAAACGAAATTACAAAAATGGGTACTAAAACATAATTGAAACGGAATTACGAAAATGGGTACTAAAACAGAATTGAAACGAAATTACAAAAAAGGGTACTAAAACATATTCTAAAGGAAATTACTAACTAAAACATAATCAACATGAACATGAGAAATTACTAAAGAATTATATAAACTACTATAGTACTAAAATTTCTACACATTATTTTCACATTTTGTTTTAATTTTATCAAATTAAACTAACTAAACAAAAGTCAGAACATACTCTTTTCGTTCGGGGTTAACTTGCGTAAGGGCTTAATCTTTTGGACAAGTTGCGTATGTTGTGTAAGTGTGTAACAAAGTGATTTCTTGTTCTCCGTAAGTTTAATTCCTTTCTAAGTTTCTTAAATAGGCTTAAGACATACACAAAATAGGTGGGGTTCGATAATTGAATTTGAATTTTATTTTTATTCATGTAATATCACACAAGTATTACCTCTCTATATTTTTCAATGAGCTACCCGACTTAAGTCGCCAATTAAAATATTTACTTTTATTCATATAACCGTATTACATGAACTGCTTTCTATTTTGCATTTTACCAATGACCCTCACAAACGCAAGTGGCTAGAAGTAGTAGACCTGGTAAATGGATCAATTCGGTCGAGTTCGGACCTGGTTAATTTCATGTTGGGTCATTTTGGGTTTAATTTAGGTTCGATAATGCTCAGATCATGAGTTCGGGTGTGGGGGGTTGGGTTATTCAGTTAGGTCAATTTTGCCCCTTCTAACCAGGAGTCTAATTTTCAAGCAATGGACAACTCTTGGACTTCATAATACATCTCATGTAAAAAGATTGTTTTCAAGCAAGGGTTATGTAATAGTAATAGCCTTATTCTTTTGAACTGGAATTGACTGAATTGAACTGAATTTAATGGAGTTGAAATGAACTTAATAGAGCTGAACTAAACTGAAATAAAATTTAATTTGTAAAGAGAAAAACTGAATTGAACTTAATGAAACTAAACCAAACCAAGTTCAACTGAACTGAAATGAGCTGATTGTCATTTATGACTTATATATGAGTATATGACCATTATTAATAAACATGCAAGAACCCTTGATCCAACCCCTTATCAACCCAAGACAAGCTCATCTTCGTACCCAAGTCGGACGAAAGTTACTTAACTTGAAGTAACGACTTTGTCTATTTTTTGCTCACGTATCTTGCGTGGACTTAAACCTGGTCAAATTGATCCAACCCGAATAACTAAAACCGAATATTTTTTGTTTCACACTAAATATTAAAATACTCTCCCAGATTAGGAATAGCTATCTCATTTGAATAATGACACGAAAATTAAGGAATTGAGTTAAATAATTAAAAATATTATTTAGGCTAAGAAAAAGTGAATGAGTTAAGGGTGAGTCGGGTTGTAAATAATAAAAATGGTCAAGGGTAGGAAATTCATTAAACGTGTCCAAATCTGGCAGAGTTATGTGAATAGACGGAAAAGACAAATGAGACAGTTATTCCGAATAAGAGGGAGTATATTTTCAAAATATATTACGTGCCCATAACGTGACTTGTCACTTCACCTTCCTCGGCTGCTCTCCCCTCACTCAGTCTTATCAATCAGCAACTTTGCTTTTTTTCTTTTTTTGGTAAATTTCTGCATTTTTACTCTCGTCAAATAAGACCGTAACTGTATTGATTTAATTAATTCGTGTCGATTATTTTTTCAGCATTACGATTCCTGCAATTCTTCTGTTTTTTTTTTTTTTTTTTGTTAGATACTCTGTTGTTATGTTGAATTTAATTCAGGTTATAGATTCTGTTGATTTGACCGAAATTTGATTCAAATTTTGAGGTTTTCTACGGAGGCGCACATTTTCTGCAATTCTTGAGAAAATTACCGGTGATAACATGGGGTTTATTGTAACTGGAATCATGGGAAAGAGAAACGAGAGGATATTAGCAGAGAAAATTGGTGTATTTTGAGGATGCCGTAGATTGAAGTATGTTCTATTCGCTGGATCCTCTAACTCTATTTGCTGTTTTGTACTCCCTCCGTCCCAATCATTTTTTTACCTTTGATTAAACTACTTCTCAGACCGAGTATAAAGGGTAAATAAATGAATGAGACGGAGGGAGTATATATTAGTCACTCTGATTATTTCGTTGGTGGTGTTTTATTTGATTTTGATTTTGATTTTGATGTTGAGGTTTATTTTTGTGGTCATTGAAGTTTACGATCATCTGAGAATGTTTTTTGGGCCTTTTAGCTATAAAATCTGTAATTTTAGACCTTTTTAAATTGATTACTAGTTGAAATTTTGGTAATCTGGGTTGTTTATAAGGTTATTTTAGATCATGCAAACTACGAAAGAAAATGATAACGGAGACTTTTCGCCTTACAGAAGGTTTTTCTGTTTCAGACAGTTTCTTAATTTTTTATTGACTAATGTGATAATAAGGCTGTGTGAATCAGTTACCGGGATATCTAATTTATACCAATGTTTTATCACAGCAGAGATCAAGTCAAGTCAGAGTCTTGACAAGTTGCAGGTATGTGATCATAATTCTTTGTCACAACTTCATACGATATGGTCTTACATGTGAGACCGACTCATAACCTTATTATTGAGATGCATTGTCTAATATTGTCATATGTCTAGACAATCTCATACACGATCCAACGATCCTATAAAGCTGCCGCTAAAGTGTGATTTAGGATTTCTCAAACAAGGACTCATAATGAGAATAGAATGTTAGAACTTAGAAGATGCATGGAGATTTAGAGCAACATGCATTGTCTATGTGTTGTGTATCGACAAACTATGTGCTTCTCATCCCCCCACACCCAAGCCAACAAAAAACATTTGTACTCTTTGTTTTCCTTCTTCCCTTCGATATTGGTTGTTATGCTATAGTCTGACGGAGCTTTTCTATGTCAAGCATGGCCGTTTGTGCGTAAATTTTATACTCCACAATTGCTTGATTGTGAGAAACTGGGCTGGTTCAAATAAAAATTGGGTGCGGGAACAAGGTCGAGGGTGTAACAGCAAACATGGGAATAGCTTAACTATATACATGATAGATATAAATATGAGAGGGAGAGGAGAATGAGAGACAAAAAGTTAGATTCATGTTTGCTCTTTGATTATTTGAAGTGTGGTATTGGTACTTTGATTTGTTATATGCATAATATATGTCCTGGAAGGCAACAAATTTGTAGGATAACCTCATGCTTCTCAATCTTAAATTTTCACCATTAGATTATGGAAAGGGGAGAAAAAGTAGGGTAGAGAAATAATGGAGAAGGTAGCTTGACAAAGCCACGACAAATACACCAAAAGAAAAACTAGACTTGTATCCTTGTAAAGAAAACAAAGCATTTGAAAGAATACGGGACGATTGTGAGGGGAGAAAGTGGTTCTAAACTTGGGCTACAAGGTAACCTTGGTATGTTTTTACATGGGGCTATTTTCAGCGGTGTATTGGGTGTAATAGTTGTGTCAAAAACATTTTATGTATATGTGCCTGTAATCATACGTATTTCGAGTTATTACAAGAAGATATGCATGAGTCAGTGATATCAATGATCTCAATATATGCAGTGCGAATGTGAGATTTACAGATATGGTGAAAATCTTACAAGTTGAAAGAAAAATAATCTCAGGTGTTTTACTGGTGGTCTCGTGCTTTCAAGCTTTTATGAAACTCTTGTTTATATCTTGCAAGTTTATGTAGCTTAGCTTCCTGCCGGAACCAGTTGCCTTCAGATATACTCAAGTATACTGAACATAGGGGTAGGCTTTTAAACTAAGTAGGAGGTAGCAAGACTTTTAACAACTTAGACTTGGAACAAGTGTTGTAGAATAGGAGGGAGGCAAAACTAAGGACCTTAGCTTATATGTTATACTCGTATATGATATTTAAAGAACATCCATTCTTGCTAAACATAGACACACGTATGTTGGGCAATTCAAACCGAGTAAGACTAACATAATTTTCGTTTGTTTGTTAATTGTTATCACACAGCCCCACAGACATATTGCTGCTACCCAATTTTGCAGTCTGGCAAAATAGGTACCTATGGATTTCGAAATGGCTGGAGTCAGTCCTCAAGAAAATGAAAACGATCTTAGATGAGTTAACTGGTATTATTTCATTCTCCAGTCTTATGGTTAACTACGCCTTTTAAACCGTTCTACCTTTCTTGTTTAATAAGTCCCCTGAAAACACTAAACAGCCATTTGAGGATAAATTAGTTAGCCATTACCTTCGAGTCCATGGATGCGTGCCTTCATTCTTGATTTGTGGGTGAATTATGGAACATACAAAGGAGTAAATCAGTGCCTGTATTGTTGGCTAAAATGGCGAGCTGGTTTTTTTGCTGGGTGTTTTAATATTAGCGCCATCAGTTGCTTTTATCAACGCTTTCAGTCTCTGAACGTTTGGTCATTGCAGGCCTTTGACCATTTAGATCAGCCATTACCTTGAACGTTTTTTTGCTGTACCGAGTCGTGTCTTAGTGTATTGTCGAACTAGTTTTGCGTAGCGTCGGCTGTAACTTACTGCTGAATGTTCCCTGTGTTTCAAGAATGGAGAATTCCCCAGTGATGCAGGAGTCTCATCTAGATCAGTTCGTCAACGTTTTGACATATCTCAACAATCATTTTCTAATCCTCACAGATTAACGAAAGGCAAAATTCGTGAATTTTTGAAATCCATCCTGCGATTTCAACTTTGCACACCTAATGTCTAAAAAGTCATTCATTTTGCCTTTCATATGATATATTCGACGAACTTTGCGATGAATAAATTCAACTTTGTCTGTAAACTTACTGGGCACAAATTAGAGGTTTGAGACAAATGCTTGAAATCACCATCAAGCTCGTTTTTTTACTTTCGCCTGTAATATGTCACAAGTTTAGAATCTATCGGGAGATGATTGTACTTGCCTCTAAAAGTACTATGAAGTGATTGAGTTGTTGAGTATTGTGATTCAGGTTTATGGTCTGAAGTGGTCATATGATAAACTGATAATCAAGAGGTTGCATCGGGCGGGAACAATAGAGTGTCTTCTAATTTCTACGCTTGTTAAGAACTAATTCTGGGCATTCTGACAGGCTATAGGTGGAAGTTTCGTTATTTCGTCTCTTCAATTAGCCATGGTGTTACGTGTTGGACAAGACACTCGGCCAAACTCTGACCTTACTTTGTCTTTGATTCACTGTGGAGTGGTCTTACGATAATCGAGAGCTTGCATCTGGCGGGAATGACAATAGAGTGAGGCTTCTAAGTTCGATGCTTGTTAAAAACCACTTCTGGGCATTCTGACAAGCTATAAGTGAAGTTGTGTTACTCTGACACTTCACTTAACCGTCATGTTCTGTGTTGGACAAGAGACTCAGCCAAACTCTGACCTTACTTCATCAGGAGGATGTTTCCTTGTGACCTTGTGTGTCGTTTCTTTCGTCTTTGATTGTCATGGAGATTTGATGTCTATAACAGTTGCGTTGTAGGTTTTGATGAAAATGTTGAACCCCTTGAAATCCTTTCAAAGTGCAGAAGATTTAGAGGTATACTGCTCTCCATCAGTATGTTTAAGATGAAATTAGCAATTTTCAGTATGGCACATCTGCAAATAGCTTCTGCGTGTCAACTGTCAACTCTAGTCTGCTTATTGTGCAAGTATTAATCGGAAATTTGGATGTAAACCCTCCCATCTTTCTCCGTTTGTGCAGCTATATCACCTATAACTAGGTGTTAAGTGTAGGACATTGTGACATGATACTTTAGTCTAACAGATGTAGCGCATCCTTGGCTATTTGACACCACCATCAAGTGTAAAGATGCCCTAATGACGTCCAAATTCTGATTCAACCTGAGGGATGACCTAATAACCCTCACATACTTTTCACTACGCCGGGGTCAAAGAAGTACAACGTGTCGCTTATGAGGAGAGGCCCTAACAACCTCCAAATTCTGATTCATGTCCATAAAAATGTGACTAAGATTTTACTTTGGTTGCCACAGACCTACTGCAACATTCCTGCCTTCTCTAGCTTGGGATCAACCGTGAATGGTCGAAAACACTAAAAGGCGGAATTTAGAAATCGATTAAATTTGGCAGTAAGTCAGTGATGGTGGAGCTAGGAGGCTAGCATGGTCTTCATCCCTCCTAGCGGGTGAGATTTTAGAAGTGTACCTTACATTATTACTCATCCGCTCCCTAAACTCAAATAACTCTGCCACTAGTAGTAGCTGTTGTTGCAAAATCGACTACAAGTCCATACTAGACTTTGACAAAATTGATCAAGCTCGAGTCACATTTTCATGAGTATGGAATGAAAAAAAGGGAGTATAAAAACAAACCAAAAAAGGGAAAAAAATTTGAAGTGAGACGGTGTCATGTGAAAGTATTGAGACAAATGATACAAAAAGTGATAGAATTGTGACTTTGTGACTTTGTGAGAAAGGTTTAATTGTATTAGAATTGCATAAATGAAAATAGGATACAAGTATACATTTATACTAGGTGTTTGGTATTGTCCGATTTTTAAAATATTCACGAGTTTTAGCATGTTTGATCAATCAATATGTTAATTTTATTGTTTGGTAACAACATTTTAAAACAACAAACAATTTGGGGTCAATATGTCGTTTTACAATATGTTGTTTACCCCAGCATATTGGGTAGCATATTGTAAAACAGGAAATCTTATTTCATTTTACAAAGAAAACTAACAATCTACTAATCGCAATCGGTCAATTAACAAACATTCAAATTAATTATGCTAATTATGATATGCTAGTCAAACATAAAATATGTCCTTCATAATCTGTTTATATTGAAATTATTAATCAGCGGTTTACCAAACATGGCATAAATTAATCCTACAAAAAATACAATTAGCGGTAATACAAGTATCACAATTAGGCAAGAATTATGCACCAAAAAAAAAAAACAAGTAGGCAAGAATTCCCTATGAAATAAACCGCCATACAAGGATGTATGCTTTGCTAATAATAAGGAAATTACCCCTCAAAAAATAATAAGGAAATTACAATAATATAGGAATACATGACCTCTTTATAAGGAGAATATAAGTTGTATTAAAAGAATGAAATAAAATATAGATTCGAACCCCCCCAGACCTTGCCAAAGCTCAAGCAATTTTGTAACAGTAACACAGCCGAGAGCGGAGGTAAACCTAAAAGAATCGGGGTAACTCATCTCTAAGAACACTGTGCCGCCTCCGAAATATTTGCAGTAGTCGTCAACCTCGACATCATCTCGGAATCGGTAAATCTTCTTATTCAATCATCTATTTTATTTTAATCATAATCATACACAGTAACTGACTTTGAGTTTGATATTTATAATTGTATTTTCATGGTAAAATCGAGAATCTCGCTTAATTTGTTTGTTGTTCTTAATTATTTGCTCTTTTTGGGTTGTTTGATGATTTAACTATGAGATAGAGTTAAATCGGGTCGGTTTCGTATTTGCAAATTTACGGTTTTTAAAACCCTAGAGTTGACAATTGACTTTGTTGATAAGAGATAGTGTTATTTAATTCTTCATTGAGCCGAAGTCGAATCTATTTTAACCGATTATTTTAATTAATTGTTTGATTCTTCATATTGTTTCTGGGATTACAACCAAGTTCAGAACGTATTGTGACATGAATTGGTATGTCCGTTTATTTTGTCCAGGAAAACATGTCACAAGATAATTCATCAGAGGCTCTTGCAACTTGGGCTTTAGATGCTGAAATACAACCTTTATCACCTTTCGCGCTCCTCCATGAAAGCGGACCTCTCGCGCCATTACTTGGTACCCTCAACCTTACGTCTCTAAAACAAGATTGTTTAAGTAAATACAATCAATACCGGGAGAAAATAAAAGGCCTTCTCTCAAATAATAAAGGACTAATTAATATTTCAGTTGAGCTACTCTCCTTGGAACCAAATGAATCTCGTTTTCGCGTGAGAGCCCATTTAATCGATAATGATTGGAACTTGCTTGATTTGGTTCTCAAGCAGTCTTCTTATAGATTTGACAATACTGATTTTGTTTTGGATCTTTTGAAAGATTGGAGTTTGGAGGGTTCGTTATTGTCGTTAACGGGCCACCCGTACCTAGCCAATTCGGTAAAGGGGTGTCTTAAAAAAGAGAGTAGGGATGTCTTAGTGAATGGAAACCTATTTCAAGTTCAATGTCTTGCTGATGTTATCTCTCAAATGGTTCAATCTTCTCTCGAAATGATTTCTAAAATCGTTGACAAAGTCAGAGCATGGCTAAAGCCAATACCAGTCCACCTCTCAATTTTTACGCTCAAAGATATTCTCCATTTCAAAGAATCTGGACTTTTTTCTCCGGAAAATATTCATGGATACGAGGAGGAGGTTCCTTCCAAGGACGAGTGGGCAAAGATCAAGAAGGTTTATGAAATTATTGATCAAATCTACACTATTTTCCAACCGCTCTACAAAGTCAAAAAACAAACTCCCAACTTCTTTCTCCCGCGTCTTCTTGAATTTTATTCCTATTTAGTACAAGAGTCCAAGTCTTCCGATCAATTTGTGAAAGAGGTGATAGGAAAAATGCTTCCGACCTATGATATGTATTGGGAAAAGATGTACGTAATAGTTTCGATTGGTGCATTTTTGGACCCTCGTTACAAGATGAAGTTCTTGGAGTTTTCTTCAAAAAAATTCCAATGGGCTCAATGGGATGACAAAGTTGATACTGTCTACAAGACTATTCAAAGACTTTATGATTCCTATGGGGTTGAAAACAATGGAAAAGAAGACAGTCTAGGTGATTCAGACTTGGAGGAAAGTGAAGACGAGAGAGAAAGTGGTATGAGTAAAGATCAAGAGCTGGGTAGATTTATGGCCAATCTAAATATACTCAAGGAGTTGAAGGAGTATGCTTGTTCAGTGAAACCTCTTCAGCATGATACTAATCAGCCAGAGAAGTCAGATCTTGAATTGTATATGGAAGAGCCCGTTTTGGTGCCAAAGAATAAGAATTTTGCTGTGTTACTCTGGTGGAAGGGCAAGTCCTTGAAATATCCTAAGTTATCTAGGATGGCCCGTGACTTCTTAGCCGTTCGTCTCTCAATTGGGACTTGGTACGATGCCTTTGATACTGATCCAAAACCTGAAGATTTTAAGTTAGCGGGTCTGGATGAAGAGCTAATGGACGCTCAAAGTTGCATCAAGAGCTGGAAGAGTGCATATGACCTTATCTAACAAATAAGGTACTGTCCGACTATTTTTTTTTTTTACTCTTATATAAAGCTGCCTATTTTGAAGTATATTCTTTTTGTGATGCTTTTTCCCTTTTGGCGTAATTGATATAAAGGGTTTAAATCAGTCCCCGTAGTGGTTGATATAAAATGTCGAGCTATTTTTTTTTTTCTTTGCTGGACGTTTTTATATTAACGTCATCCATTGTTTTTATTTACGCTTTTTGTCTTTGAATGCTTGGTCATTGCAAGGCTTTCAACCATTTTATCATCACTCCTCCATGCTGATGACAATTAAAAGGGTATAAAATATTCTCACGAATTGCTTTCTTAACCCTTACAATACTAAGAGACAAAGTAACAAATGGACTGTATTCTTTTTTGTTATTGTTTGGGTTTGTTGTTTGTATACCTCCGCCTTTCCCTTGCCCTTTTCCCTTTTCATGATGGGTTGTTGTCTCATGTCTGTGGAAGGCGATTTGGTAGTGGCAGTGCCAGGAAAGAGTTGTTTATCAAACATTGTAGATTTTGATATACTTGCCTTCTAAGCGGTTGCAAATTCAGGAATTTCTGAGTCTATAACTGAAGTCCTAAAATGATAGTTTATCAAGCATTGTAGATTTTGATATGTAAAAAGAAACGACTATATATATATGTAACTATTACTACTAGTCAGCCTAAAGCACCATATGTATGATTAGTATATGAAGCAAAAGTAGGTCTTACGGAATAGCAGTAATTAATAAACTACTGCTCCAGTGAGAACTTTACGGTATCGTCAGCCAAAGAAGTCAGATCTTGAATTGTTATTGATAGCTACAGAAGAGAAACATGTCAAACTAAAAAGCATTTAGGTTAATGCCTCTTGTAATTTCACTAACAGCACAAAAAGTAGGGTCTAACAAACTATCATCGCGGTAGTTGTTGTCAATGGTTGTTTAAGCTGAATTTTAAGATCAAGATCCCAGACAATTTCTGTATCCTGTATATAAATTCGTAATGAATTAGAGACCTTTAGTTCGGACTTGGGGTCATTTTGACTAACTACACCGAACATCTTACTGATGCATGACAGGTCGACAGCTAAGCATCAATGAACATTTTGTCAACAAGCATGGTGTTGGATGGGGAGAAGAAGCTGATTTTGATCGTCATTAGTAAGCATCAGCTGATTTAGATTGTCACTAGAAGTTGTTAGAACTGGGTAACATTTCAGTGATGTTTTCGACAATACTATCATATGACTTGTCTAATTATAGATTCCAAGTGTAAGGATAGTAGTATCAAGTATGAACTTGGGTGGTTGTTGATCTTGATTATCTCCTGCATTATCCTTCAGTACAAATTATGCAATTCATCTATTTTCATGATATAAACTCAGTAGCGGTTTCAAAATGATTTTCGGATACAAAGTCTTGTGTTTCCGTTTTCATTGAATTAGGTCTGTTGGTTTGGTTATATACTCGATATATACTATGTTTTTGGGCTGGAATCGAATTTGCACGATTTGGTCACCTTTTATTTGAGTCTAATATCGAACGATTAAGGCCTGTGGTGCTTTTAAAGTTGCACATTAGCATATGAAACTGTCATATGAGACCGCTTGTAATTGTCAGTAACTCTCTTATAAGACCCTATGACATAGGACGGCCCAATAAGAGAATCTAGCCCAACCAAACACAAGGATTTATATAAGCACAATTACACAACAAGAAAAAGGAGCTTTACTAACAAAAAAAAACAAGCAAAAGGTAAATAAAAAACAAAGAGCTGTACTACATCATCCTCCAACCCACCATATCTCCACAACCGACACAAACTCCGATCACGGCTGCGTGCTGTCATCGCTCCGCCACATCCTTCATAGTCGTACCACTAGTACGATCCTATCGTCATTGGTTGGCCCCTTCTCTTCTTTATCACCGTCGGCAGTCCAATGGACACCAAACATTCATTCAGGTTTCGATTTTGAGCTTTAAAATTCAATTTCCAAATTGTTACAATGAGTAGTTAATTAGTTTTAAGTCACAGAGTTTAACATTTGGACTGGTCTTATACCATGAGTCATTTTTTTTTTTTTATGAGGAAAGGAAACTGGGTTAATCAATGACTAACCCATAACACCCTTTC
>JAYMSF010001305.1:0-12372 GCA_036897335.1 Silene vulgaris
CAGGACTACAATAAGCAGTCAGCTTATACTTCTACAAACACGCTTTCTCAAAGTACAAGTGTAGTACACTAAAGTACTAAACCACAATTGAAACCATAAAAATCCTAGACACTGTTGAAGCCACTAAGGACTTGTTTTACTGTTGAAGCTACAGACCTCATGACATTCTTTCGCACAGGTCACTGAAAGCTACCAAAATTCCATTTTTTCACCTTTCATCTGGTCTATTAGATATATTTTTACTGCATAGCAATCACCGAAATTGCAGAGAGGAACCATGAACAAAATGCGATGAATAATCACATGCTAATGACTCAGGAAAGGGGGGTTATATCACAAACAAGGGCATGGTACCTTCAATATAGTGAATATTACCTCTATACTCAATAGTGTCAGCTGTTGGCCAGCACCAAAACTGGCAGGGTCTTTGAATCCAATTTGACTGAGAGGAGTAGGCTTTGATTGCCCACTAGGCCCTGAAATCTGAGAAATTTCTTGTGAGAACACTGCAGCTTCTTTTACTTTCATAGGACTTCTTCTGTCCATACAGTTTGACAGCAAATCACAGATAGGATCTTCTCTAGTGTTCAACTTTTTATCTTTCCCTTGATCCATTTGACTACTGATTGGCTTCAGAAGACATTGATAAGAAGATCCTAATCTGTCAGAGAATTCAGGTAAAGGGTTCTTCAAAACCTTTTCTGGCAAAGATTGAAACACAGGATGTCAGCTCTGAGAAGCAAGGAGACTAGGGAGGACTATTGAGGACCCAATACATTCAAGTGAGGGATTTCTCATCTCTACCTTTGTCTTTAAGTGTCAGCCAGTTAGTAACGGAACCAACAGATGGGGGTGAAATTGCTGGTGTTAGCAAATAAGCAAAAGAACCATCATTTCGAAGCTGAGTTGGGATGCCCAAAGTGGTATTCTGAAGGAAATCAGCAGAGTCATGCATTTTCTCAGAAAGATCTTCCCTAGAGTCCGCAAAGAAAGGAAGAACATGCTCTGTACTTTTACCACGGACTGCAATAGAAATATGTTGACAAATAAGAGAGGAGCATAAGGCAGTAGCAACCAAACCAGAAGAATAACACTGGCAGAGAATGAAACTGTGCCACAACAAATCCCAAAGACGAAAAAAAACTACAAGAAAGAAATAAAATTAAGAACCGGAGGGGGACAGGGGAAAAGAACTGGCACATAAATCAACAAGAAATATATGATGTAACATTTGTAAGTGAGAAGAACTAATGCATATGTCAAAATAGACAAATTTGTACGTGAGAGAAACTATGAAATTGCTAAAGACAACTGTGCACTTGCTTTCCTAATTAATCTGTTTCTTTAAGTAACTGCGCAGATAAATTTAAAATATTCAAAGATTGTTTGGGTATGTATAAAGTAGAGTAATGACATCAACTACAAACCTTGTGTTCCTTCGTTGTCACTGTCATCCTCAACAAGAGAGCACTGCGATTGAGTAGGTTCTTTGGAAGCACCATACTTCCAATTAGCTACGGGAGGTTTCCTGTGAAAGGCCATACAAGTGTATCCAGATTGCCCTTCATTTTGCAAGTAGCCATAAATAGACTCTGAATCCTGAGATCTAGATGGATAGTGTTGTACAGAACCATCTTTAACAAATTCCTGCCTAGTAGTACATGACATGCTCTGGGGGTTTTGAAAATTCATTTGATTACATGATAGTGCACACATTTCATGATCATCTGCAGCAGCTGTGTGCTTTGGTGTTCCATCAGCAATGACATTTCTATCATCGCTCAATTTAGGGCCTGTGTTATGAGCTGGCAAATCAGATGCAATTAAACAAAATGAAGAACTTTTGGACTGGGGAGTAACAAAGTCAGACACATTCTCTTTCCCAGATTTAAGAGAACCAGAAGCATCTTTCTTTTCTGCTTGACAACAAGCGGAAGACTCCTGGTTTTCACACAAATCTTTTTGTTTGGTGATTTGTCCATGGTCAGAGATAAAACCTTCAGTATTCTGCATGCTGAGGTTGTCTGCTGGTTCCAAGTGGAAGTCCAGCTTTCTTGGAAGAATGACATTCTTGTCTTTGTTCGAAACTCCTCCCACATCACTTTTCTCACATTCAGATGATTCTGACATGAAGCATCGTTTTTTCCTCATCAGATCTCGTATGGAGCACCTATGTAGTTTCTTTGAATCCACCACATTGCAGCAACTATTATCTTCATCCTTTCCTGAAAGGTCAGGAGCACCATGTGTGTTGCTTCTTAATGAAAGAGAGACCCCTGCGTCACCTTCAGTTAGAATAGTATACTTGCCAGAGTCATCCATGCCACTGCCTGAGTGAATATCAACGCTTAATGGTCGGACTTCAGAAAAGGGCAAGGCGCCCCACTCCATATTATTCCTTCTTCGCTTGCTTGCAAAAGTTGAGCTTCCAGACACACTATGACACTTGGATGTCGCCCATTCCATGCCTTCTTCAGATGAATTGGCTGTGGGAGTTGGCAGTTGATCATCTCCAGAACCATCCAACTGGGGGATTCTAGATTTTAATAAAGCTTGAGGTGCTACATCTTGGTTAATGGAAGTGGAGTTCCGTGTACCTTCGTCGCAATGCAACACATCTAGGACGGAATCAAGTATATCCTGACATTCTTGCTGGGATTCACTCTCATAATCTGTGTTTGCTTTCTCCAGCACTTTATCAATTGTTGCCGCAGGCACCACATGATTTAGAATCGTGACCTGATGAAGTTCATCTTCCGAGTTTATATCTTCTGCCGCTTGAGAAGACGCAAGCCACTTTAAAAGTGCAATATCTTCGGGCTCTGCACACTGGATATACACAGAAACATTTAGGAGCTGTTATATAATGCAGTGAAATGAAAGGTGAAGGCAAACATTTAGAATAAAGTTCTGTTGAATTTGAAAGGATTGTTATTAAAGGGAAAGGAAAGCAATAGCAAAAAGAAATTGACATTTAATGAGCTACCATTATCTAAAAGGTAAAAAAATAGTAACAAGATAAAAATAAAAGGCTGAACCTTCTCCACAAAATTTTGATTTGTCACCAATACTAAAAGACATAACCACACAAAATACAGTATCTAAGAGGGAAAAAACACTGGACTATAGTACCTTTGAATCCCTCTCATTGGTCTCTGAACAAAAATTCATTTCATCCACCTCTTTTTCACCAGAAGATGCTGCATGAGGTGATATTACGGACTGCATTATGTTAGTTTCATCAGACGGTTTAGTTCCTCGCTCATTTGATTCTTGGGAACCTATTCTCCCTGGGCTCCTCTCTTCCAATATAGACTGTGCGGATATCATAGGTTTTACATTGTCAGACACAGTCAAGAAAGTGCTTTCAGCTTTGTAATAAAGCTCCCTGAGTTTGTCCTGATACTCAAAACCGTTGGATAAGGTTCTTAAAACATCTTGAGGGGATGGCTTCCCAGGATCAGCTAATATATCCGTATGATGAACACCACTCCTTTCAAACTCTTCCTGTTACATAAATTAAATAGAAAACCAATGAACAAGAATACTACATTCATCTCCAGAGCAACAAATTGTTGGAAGGAAAGCAAACCTCCCAAATAGGTATGAGTGACTGAACCATTCTCACATCGGAATGGGTTTGCGACAGAGATGTATACAATTTCAACTGCTGGTTTAAAACGTCTGCAAAATCATATACTAACTAAAAGTAAGAAATCAAGCAAAAACAAGGACTGAATTAGATGGCGCAAAACTGAGGGCTAAAATCCAAAATCAGTTACCTTCGATAGAGGCATCCCCCTCAAGTTCACAAATGCTTTGACGTTTCACCAAGTCGCTAACACGATATGATGAAGTACATGGCTCAGTAGGAAATTGCCACATCCAATCATCTTTAATCGTGGAAGAATTCCAAACTGGCGGGCGTGAATCTGACCCTGCAATCTCATCTGCCTAACAAAAACATCCTAGTTTTAGTTGTTTCAGATACCAATAAAGCAAGATACCATCTATGCAGAATAATCAGCATCATTAATGTGACCTGGGAACCAGAAAACCTGTAACCAACATTTTCTGGAGTGGAATGCTCTAGGTTTCTTCTAAGGAGATCATCTGGCACTGGATGTCGAAACTTCATCTTCCCAAGATGCATATGGCCCATGCCATACAAATTATAGTCAACCTGATACATCACAAAACTGGTAAATAACAACAAAGAAAACACAGCTTTGCAAAAAATAATCTAGGTTAGGAACTATGATGGGAAAAAGTACAAGCATCAGAATATTTTTGAGCAACTACACGTCTACACCAACTTGGAATATAAGATCTACAATCACGTATCCACTATAATCATCTCTAACTAATAAAATATAGTATCAGCCTAGTAAATGGCAAGGAAGGCCAGAAACTATTAGAAAAAAGGCTAAAACATAACGGAAGCAGAAAAGTTCATGCAGCACAGTCCAAAACATCCTTACTAATAACACTGTAACACTGATATAAGAGGTACAGATATGAACAATTAAGGAAGGTAGAATCTAACTACAGATTCACTAACTATTACCAGAAATTGCAGAAGGAAGGGAATATGTGCTTCATAGGGTTGTATACTTCTCTCAAATATAGCACCAGCCTGAAAAATGTAACGTTCAACTATCATACAAGTATCTACAAGACTACAACAATAGCAAATGTGCAAAGGAAAAAATGGACCAGACAATTTATAGGCACTATAAGACAATATTTATAAGCAATTTAAATTTGAATGGGACCATAACCAAGGTTGATTGGAGCCTTGGAGGATAAGAAAAACTACAAAGGTTGAGTGGAGGGAGAGAAAAAGTTGTTGGTTTTGTAACTTGAACAAACTGTTGGCAAATATATTTCATAGCGCCCCTTCCTATAATTTTAATAAAAACTGTTGAACAACCAAATTTGGTCATTGAAATTATTTGATCAAGAAAACCCATTAAAGGAAGCTATTTTTAACAAGGGGTGACGAAAAGTTCAAAAATTTAAATTACTGAATTTAGAAGGGGGCCTATGATTTGAAACTTTAACGGAAATGGTGCCCAAAATGAATAGAAGAAGCAGCTTAATGCAGCCATGGTGTTTTTAACATGTTTGTGGTAAAAGGACGCCAAACTTTATTGTGCCCGATAGAATCTAGCCGTTGAGAATTTTTCATTTCAACAAGTCCATTTAACGTAATAATGCAAAATGGCTTACTAAACAATCTATGCTTCTATTCATAACAAAAAATTTCATCATGGGTTATCTGAAAAATATTCTCCACTTTAGAGGCAAAGTCCTTCAAGACATCGATGTACTACTGTTGTGGTGCAGTCACAAACATTTCACAACATAGCTGAAATTCAGCCCCTAGGCTTGATTGCAGTGTGAAGCTGATTCTACTAGTCTGGCTTTACATGAAAAGATGCAGATGGGTGAATGGGTCTATTAAGAAAACAAATTGACTTTGCAGATGTTAGCACAAAAAATTGGTGCAAATCACAAATTTTTTCAACAAAAGATGATGAAAACAGTGAGATGCTTCTTTGTAGCACTGGTGAACATTCGCATTTACTGCAAGAGCAAACAGTTGACGATGATGCCAGGACTTTTTCAAACATGAGCAATGAATAACAATATTACCCCAGTGTCTCAATGGCTACCGTAAATTGCGGGGTAAGGATAATGCCAGGTGTACGCACTACGCAACCATACCCCTTTGTTAGCAACACAAAGAGACTGCTTCCGAATGAGCCAAGATGAAAACATGAGCAATCAATGTATTGAAAATAATATATCTGTGAGCTGCAACTCGAATTTGAATTGACCAGAATATGAATTAATGATGTACACATATAAATATGGGTACGATAGATACATACCAGCAGGAGAGAGGCAGCACGAGAGACATCATGTGGATAATACCTTCAACCTTTGTTAAGGACGAGAAAAAAATACCGAAATGGAAGTTCACAAATAAAACCCAGAGACCCAATTCCTCTACATGTCAAGTGACCTTGAGAAAACAATCAAAAATAAGAAAACACGATATTGTGCATATACTTTAAAAGTCCAAAAAAATAATCAAAATACTTAATAAACAGCTTTCGTCAAATCTTTACAATTCGTAAGATCAGGCCCACAGAAAAACAGGCAGGGTAAAAAGAAAACCTACAGTACTAATGGTGGGACTAGAAGAAAATCTGAACACATCCAACAAAAACGTTCATCTCACTACTCACTAGTATTAGATTAAATCATTAAACAAAAAATGTCAGCGCCAGTAAATATGTAACTTTTTAAAAATAATTTGAATCAAACATATATTATCATCACTATTTGTTACAATTAACAAATATTGATGGCTGGCTGTAGCAGTCAGGTGATACAAATATTATACTCCCTCCATTTGTCCATTCCACCAAGATGTTTACATTTGCTTTTAGCATGGAGTTTTAGGTAGAGCCATACAAGTGGGATTTTGCGTGTGCTTTCATAATTTTACCACCATCAGACCTCCCACCCCACTCTCAACACCCCCACCCCTTGGAAACACCCCCACTTGCAGCATCACCACCGACATTGTACCCAACGGCCAACCCCTGGATCCACCACACTACCAAAACCCCTCTATTTTGTCGCTGAAAACCCCATTGCCACCCTTTGAAAACCACTCCATACCATAAGATCCGCCACCTCTGAAACCCCTTCCGTAAACACCTTTGGCTGCCTAGCTCGGTGGGGAGAAAGGACAAGGTTAGGAGGGTACCAATGGGAATAATTGTAACTTTGTGAATTAACAGGTACAATATAATGAAACTGTAAACTGTGTGTTGGATGGCCCAAACGGAAAACGCAAATGTCCTGGTGCTCTGGCGGAATGCATAGAGTAATAGACATCATTTTGTCATGAGATAGTAAACACCAAAAAGGATGCACGATACCAGTAAATCACGAAAGGATACAAATATATTTTTAAAAATAGCTCCTCTGTTGAATGGTAACCGTAAAATTTCCTCGCACGAACAATTGTACAGCCGTGCACATGTTGCTTTTTTGCGCCAGCATGTCCCTTTAGCTTCATAGATCCCCAAAAATCCAAAATCCGTCAGAAGCCAGTAAGGAAAAAAGGTGAGCAACACCCATAGAAAGATTAAATAAATCATATACAAAGACTGCAAAGGCATAATAGCGTACCTTCAAAGCATTCTCCAAGGCAAGAGATATGGCATTGTCGAAACCATTACCTGCGTTAAATAATAGAAATTATACTCCTTTTTGTTAGTAGGTCACATACACGCATCCTTACCGAAGGGCTTCACTTAAAAAGTTGCTCAAAGCAAAACAAAGAAGCTACAATCACTACAATGTAATAACAGTCACATTCTGTGAAGTGTAATATAAAGCAAATTGAAAGCAGTTAAATTCAACACTAGTAGGATCAAATGCAACAAAAAAACTTGTCAGAAGTATGGTTACTGACTACTGGGCTACATCAATCAGGGGACATTCGTCCCTTTCTAGTTCAAGAGACCTAGCATGTAATATTTTAATTGCTACTAGAATTGGACAGAAATTTCACATGGGTCCTTCATGTTGAATCCAAGACTTCAAAAAAGGAGAAATTGCCAAGAATAATCCGAAGATTGTCTCGTCCTGTCAGGCCATATTAAATTATTAATCCCAAGGCTGTGTCTCCCTAAACTGATCCTAAAATTGCTTCATTAATTTTGATTTTGCAACATTTTTCTGTAGGAAACTAAAATATTCGCAATTACAATATTTTTTTTAGACTTAGATTGTCTACAGAGTGTAATGGGTGAGCACTGAACATTCCATTGGAGATCCCTTTCCGACATATATAGTGCAAAAATAGAATATATAAACAACTTGGAGTTATTTTGGACAGAGTCAAACTTGAAATTAGTTTTAGTAAATAGGACAACTTTCGGATTATTCTCGGCAAATTTTCCAAAACAATAAGGTTAGTGCAAGTAGAACTTCTATTATGAATGACATTTAAAAAACTAACCAAATGCTAAACAGTATGCCCACAAGAATATATAGAACAACAATTTCTAAATGTTTAACTCAAGCAAGTCATCTTCATGCTAGCCGAACGATAAGTCATATTCAGATTCCATAGAGATAACATAGACAAACCGACTGATAACATTGTTAAACCAGGAAAACGGGTATGGGCCTTACCCATAAGGCGAGGAGAGAGCTCACTTCATAAGCCCAAGGAGGTTCCATACTAAAACCAATTGGTGATAGCGTAGCTCCAAGATTTATAAAGTAGTGAACTCCCTCCTCATTTTGTTAATGTGGGTAAACAACATTATAGGAGCCTCTTAACAAATATAATCTAATCAACAGAGCTGTAATAATGATCCTACCTCCTTGGTTAGACTGGTGTGGTATTTCTGAATACGGTACATATAAATATGGTAAAGCCTACAAAAATAACAAAGCACCACTATTAGAAAGAAAAACCAAGTTCATATTAGCGACAATTCTTGTTATCTGTAGTCCCTAATTACCATCGACAAAATTACGTCTTCACTTATTTAAAAATTTGACAACATCACAAACAAATTCACTAAGTAAACTAACATTAATTAAAAATCGCAAAAAACGTGCATATAGTAGAATCAAATTAGCAATTGAGACAACAAAAGTAGCAATCAATCAAGTCATACGAACAATACTTGATTAAGATCACCTCCAACAATATTCCTCAAGTACCTCAAAGCCAATCAAATCGATTCGAGTAGCGTTTCAAGTTAATCCAATCCAGCAAGCAAATTTGTGATTAAAAAAAAGTAAAGAATTGAAATGCAATTGATTGATAATGAATAATCATACTCGATGAACATGAACACAAGCTTTCTGAGCAGAAGGAGTGGAACCGTAAATCCTGATAACAGGCACCTCTTTGACAGCTCCACCTGCAATAATGAACAATAGATAAACCCTAAATTGAAAAAAAAACGGCGAAAAAAGATGAAAATGAAAAAGAAGGTAGGGTTAGACCATGGAAGGAGCTGTAAGAAATGTCGAAATCGGGAATTGGAGGAGACATGTAGTAATCAATGGAAACAATTCGAACACTGAAGATATTCGACTGATTTCCCTGTGATTCTTCATCTTCTGCTTCCATGTTGTTATGGTTATGAATTTGGGGGTTTTTAATTTATTGTTTTCGGTTGGTAATTGGGGTTCATTTGGCGCGGATTTGGGGATTTTATACTTGTCCACTTTTGCCTCTTCTGGTGCCTTCCCTTGTACTCTTCAACCTATCAACTCATCAACCATTTGACTTTTCACAAAATCATCCCTCTAATGTTGTAGACACGTCAAATATCAAATATGAAATATGTGACCACTTGGATAATAACACAAACAGCAAGTTGGATAGTGGGGGTTACTATTTATGTAAAAATGAGATTATTTGACTCGTATACATCTTTGGACGGATATACCCGTCTACAATAAGCCTAACTGCTGACTTTTAACTCATATTGTCACTCTCTCTAGTTTCTACCGTGGACCACATAACTCAGCAAGTCATAAGTGGGCTAGCGTGAATGTGAACTTATCAAGCCAGTCGGGTCATACGGATTGAGTTCGAATATGTTTATGAGTAAACAAGGGATATGGGTCAGGTTAAGATTAGAATACGAGTTAAATAAAAGTTAGATTGATAACGTCTTTTATTAATTCTAACTTTTAAGTTAAAATACAATGGATTTTCTCACTCGGACCTCTCAACATTTTTCGTTTTCAGAGTCGTACGGTATACCCTTTTGGTATTGCTACCAAGGCCTCGCCATAATGGTAACACCCTTATTTGTTTGGGAAAGTCTAATTAAGGTTTCCGGATAAATTAGGGTGTTACATAAGCAAGAATAATTTTATAAGCAGAGGTTTAGGGTTGTCTTAATAAATTTGTGGATCCGTGGAAGTAAACGACTGATGTTTCAAATGATTTGAAATTGTACAGAAGAATTGTAGACATCAATGTACGAAACTATAACATCATTGGCGTAATGAACTACTTGATCACCACATAATGTGTAGATGGCATGTGTAAATCGTTTCTATTTTGAAGAAATAGAGGAGTGTGATCAACTTTATAATCAAGGCGATGCTCAATCATTGCTAATTGATTTTAGGATGGAATCTCCTTGAACTTATGGAGTAATTAGCATACACTATTTCCATGCTTGGCACAGCATAGGCCCATATGTGAATTTCCATATGGTATCAGCGCCCATCGTTGTGTGACTCTGTTTATGAGGCGAACGCAGGTTCAAAAAGACGTTCCCATCGGACGTAACAATTCGACAAGAATGATGTTTCTGTTGATTGATCGAAAAAAAAAAAGACCTAACATGTGAGGGCTCTGTGAAGATGTCACATGTAAAGGTCTCCACATTGACGCAAAAGGACAAAATGATTAAATTTACGGAGTATAAATCAATGAGCTACTCCAGTTATTGTCAATTGGTTTAAGAATTCAATCTCCTTGGACATATGATGCAAACACTCTCTCCTCGATAGGCAAGACCGAGTCCCATGTGCGAAATTGAATAAGTCCCATGTGCGAAATTGAATATTTAATCGTAGCACATGGTTGTGTGACCTGGGTTGTGAGGCCAAACTCGGCCATTGTATGACGAGTTCCGAAAAATGACATCGTTCTCGTTCACGAAACATTGGAGCGTGTGAAGACTTTACATGTAAATGTCTCCTACATTAGAGAATTGGAGGAGTGTGATCCACTTTATACTACGCCACCCATTTCCAACCATGGAGCTACTCCACCCATTTTCAATTTGTTTGGGGATAACTCACAAACAATTAAGCCTCCGGGGTCGTGTTTTGAGAACCGAGCATAACACCTTGTTTAACGGCCCTACATGGGCAACGACAAACTAGTACCCAGACAGTAAGACTATAACTTAAGAGCATTTATCGAACACAAAATGCCAAGCATATACATAAATGATAGCTTAAGTATCTGCTATAGTTCTATACTTCCATATATACATTTATTCATACATACTTAGATACTCTATGCCTCTTATTCGAGAAAAGAAATGCCGTCACAGACATTCAATATCAAGCTTAATATATTGTCCCATTGTGCTGAGAGCTAGCTAGAACTGAAATTTAGAGTTCAGATTGAGATACTGTTGGGAATTCCCTTACCAGTAATTCCTTCTCCGCTAGAAGGACAAAGCAATGTGTAGGGCAACTTGGCTGGCCCAACCCGGTTTTTCAGCTTTGGATCATTGTTCCTCTCAATGATCCCCGCTTCAGTCTCCGATAGCCTCATTGTAAATCTTTTGAACGCTTCTAATCCTTCAGCATCATATGCGGAATTCCGGGGATCTTGCTGCCCCAAATAGACCTCATCAGGAGAATGCCCTGAAATAAGCTCAATTACTGACATAGCCAACAAGGTTTGGAGTTGGTCTGGCACTGTTTTTAGGAAGGCAAGGTCGGGATTCTTCTTGAGCTCTTTATACTCTGGAGTGTTTGGCTTTGGCATGAACCGCCGGCTTATAGTAGGCCGATTGGGCATGTATCCTCCATATGGGTATTGTCCGAAATTCACAACTGAATGGAGAGCAGAAGCTACCCATATAATAGTTGTGCAAGATTCAATTAACTCGTCTAGGGTCTTCATTTCCGGCCACCATTTCTCGTCTTTCTTGTCACCATGGCCCTTTTCCCGGATTTCTTTCCACCAGGCCTGCAGTTCCGTGTCATTAGCAACCATTTGGTCGGAATTGTAGTAGATTGAGCAGTACTCTTTGACCCAAGTCTCAATTCCTGACCAGATCTCCAGCCCATCGACAGCATATGGGTAGTCCTCTATGAGTAGCTTGTATCCGAGGCGGCTTTTCGGATCCTTAACCGCCATTCCTCTAGAAGAAAAACAGGTCATTAAACCGTCTGAGAATTAGGCTACAAAATGGTTTGGCAAATCCTAGTTTGGTAACACCCATAAACTTGAATGTTTTGATCCTGCTAAATGTATGCCTTACGCTAACAAAGATATATGACGAGGAATTGTGTGCAGTTCAGTTGAATATTCGGTTTCAAAAAACTGCAATTATTTTTTTAACTAATTTACTACTGCTACTCTGTATCATTTAGTTCTCAGAATTATCAGTGACTGAATTATTTGTCTGCCACACTTAGACCGTATGATTAGTCGACTTTTTTGTATGGGACACGAGAATAATTCCATGATCATTTTCTCAAAGTACTTAGAGCGTTTTTTTTTTTTTTCATTTTGTAGAAATGCATTATAAAAAACCTCATTGTAGTTGTAAACAATAG
>JAYMSF010001306.1:0-12364 GCA_036897335.1 Silene vulgaris
AGTACTTCAAATTTTTTTAATTAGTTTTGCAATTTAATTTTTATCTCATATCAAAATAGTAAGTTAAAATATGAAAAATTACGGTATAAATTTGGAATTAATAAATCATACACAAAAAAGTAAATATTTATAAATACCGCCCATTTATTGCGCGAGATCTGTACTAGTTATTAATAATACAGTTTCATACAAAAACTTGTATTAATTATTTCCCGCTACATTAACATACATTTTTTTGGAGTAAGTTTCACAAGAGCTATACATAACCGAGATGGAATGCCCAAACCTCCAAACCGTCATCCGTAATACCTTTATCGTAACCATTAGAGTAAAGCAATATGTCTTGTTTGTGACGGACACCTGAAGATGGGTAATGTCTCTCTCACAATAAGGCAAGTGAGATGGCAACTGAGGGAGAAATGGAGAAATAAAGCTTGTGACGGATAGTGAGATAGTGTCCGTCTTAGAATTTGGGTAGAGTATTGGACTATCTAGCTTGTATATTGAGGGAGTGTACAGTGAGATGGAACCACGTCTAAGCCGTCGATCTACGGTGGACCCGACCTCTGACGTGGTAAGAGAGAGAAAAAAAGGTCATCAATATAGGAGAGCGCGAAACAAGGAGATAAACTAGCGAACCCAAAAAAAAGACAAAAAAATAAAAACTAGAGAGAGAAAGCTCCAGAAATCAGGACGACATTTTCTAGAGAGAGAAAATCTCAATATCAATTTTATTTTATTTTATTTTTTGGAATAAAAATAATCTTCAAATAAAAATACATCATCAAAAAGGAAAAAATCTTCTTCAAAATTCAAACAACAAACAAACAAACGCGTTTTCCTTAAATATTACACTACATTTACGGCGAAAAAAATCATCAAAAAAAGAGGAATTATTATTATTGCTGTTAATTTGAATGATTACTGCGAAAATTTGAATTACGAAGCCCTAAATATTGAAATTAATTCGATCTGCATTATTATAATTACTGTTGTTAATGATAATTAGGAGTTAATTAGGAAGGAATTTGAGCTGGAGAAGATCGATCTATTGATCGGAAAATCGGATCTTAGGTCACCGGAAAATCGTCGGCGTCGGCGGCGGCGGATGAGAAACGGCGTCGTCGAATGTTTGGTGGAAAAAATAAAAGTGGAACGACGATGAAATGGACATCATTGCTTAAGGATTTGAGAGAGAAAGTTGGATTAAATCAACAGCAGCAGCAGCAGCAGCAGAATCAGCAGAATTTTCCGTTGGATTCATCGTCGAATTCGTTAGAATCGCTTTCGAACTCGAGTTCGTCTTCGGAGTTGAGAAATAATCACAATGCTGCTCCTCATTCTCCCTTACATTACACCACTGCTAGGTATATGATTTTCTTCAGATTATTATTATTATTTTTTTAATTATTTTGCTTATTGTTGATGTATGTGTATTGCGCTTGATTGTTGATGCTAGATTGAGGAGAATGTGCAGGTTGAAAGTTTGACGGTTTGAATTTGAGCTTTGAGATCGAATTTTTACTGGTTTTAGTCGATTTTTTGTGCTGTAGAAGTTGATATATTAGGTGCATTGCTTGAGGAATAGTTAATTTGTGTGTATGAGGATATGAGCTGACTGTTGACTCTAGCTTGAAGGCGATATAGGTTGAAAATTTCGTGTTTGGACTTCGGTTTTTGAGCTATATGCTAATTTGAGTGATTTTAATGTTGAGGAAGTTGATGTAGTCGGTGTATTAGGTGCGTTGCTTGATAAATAGATGGCTAGTGTATATAAGGATATTAGCTGACTAGTGACTTGAGCTTGAAGATGATATATATCTTGAAAATATCGTATTGGACTTTAGTTTTTGAGCTGTTGAATCTATAGGATTTTAATGTTGAAGAAGTTGATGTAGTCGGTGTAGTAGGTTTGCTTGATAAAAAGATGGCTAGTGGATATGAGGATATGAGCTGATTGTTGACTCTAGAATGAAGGCGATATATATGTTGAAGATTTTGTGTTTGGAGTTCGGTTTTTGAGCTGTGAATCGAATCTGCTAATTTGAATCTAGGACTTTAGTTGTAGAAGTTGGTGTAGCCGGAGGTAGTAAGTGCATTGCTTCATAAATAAATGGTTAGTGTATATGAGGATATGGGCTGATTGTTGACTCTAGAATGAAGGTGATATATAGGTTGAAAATTTCGTGTTTCAACTTCGGTTGTGAGAGGGTGGAAACACAGGAGTAAGGTTCCATAGTCCATCCATTCGACCTCCCCTTACTCCGCAGTTTTTGGAGCCATTAGGATAATATGGGGTGTTGTGGAATTGACCCTTCACTATAATATGGTATTCAACAAGTTCTCAGGGGAAATCTGCATACATACTCATCCGATTAGAAGTAGTAGTGTCCTGACATGTAAGGCGGGTGCACTTGTTACAGAGGGTGGATCTGGTGTTGAAATTGGGTGGGGATTCTTGTTGACTTGGTTGAAAGAATCAAGCGTTGCTGAGAGCGTTTTGTTCATAATTCCGGAATTGATAGTTTGTCGATTTGTGCTGTCTATTAGTAAACTCATGTTTGTATTTCGTCATTTGCAGGGACAAACATGAGCTGGAACTGGACTTTAGGAGGTTCTGGGAAGAGTTTCGCTCGTCTAGTTCGGAGAAGGTATTCACATGTTTGCAAGTGGCATTTATGCCGAATCTGTGCTTAGTGTTATTTTACTTGCCTGTCTATGGTATGTAAATTATACTGATGTCATGTGGTATGTATGCTGATTGATACTTTTTTCTTTGCAGGAAAAGGAAATGGCCTTAAATATGGCTGTTGATGCATTTTGTAAATTAGCCAAGCATCATGCAGATGTAGCACAGTAAGTCACTGTATCTATCTTCTATTGGTCCTATGTATAAATAATATTACTTATCGTAATCACATTCATATTTTTTGCTATTACACTATTTGCTTTTGCATACTTGTGTCACTGATATTCTTTATAATTTCCATGATGCACACTTCTTGGCATGGAAATGTAGAAAAACTTGGCGCTCAGCTTCTTAAAATCGTATGTACTATTATGCTTGAGCGACAACAAGTGGGCTCATTTTGACTAATAAATGTTTAAGTTTGTGGAAATAAGCTGAAATTGTAAACCTTTTTCGAGAACCTTCTCTAGTTTTTCATTAAAAACAGTGTAAATTTCCCCCACATGTTAGTCTGTAATTAGAAACGGTGCTTTATATTATTTCTTTTCTGCTACAATTTTGTTGCGGTATACTAAAATCTAGTTCTGGACTCTTTGATGTACAGGTTAGTTGAAACACATATTTTCTCGTTCGTTGTAGGGAGAGCTTTTGTCACAGATATTGAGAAATTAAAAATTAGTAACAAGACAAGAAGATTGGATGTAGAAGGGGTTTTGCGTTTTTTCTCAGAGGTCTCAAAGGTTTGTCATTCTTCTGCTGTGTAAAAATAAATTCCCATCTTCACTGTCTTTCAATTTTGGGAATGATCGTTTAGTCTGCCCGCCTTTTTCCAGGATGGAATTTGCCCTGGTGCAAATCTGCTCAGTGCGATTGAAGTTCTTGTATCTGGGGTAAGTGTTCAATGATCTTAGAGTAATGTCTTAGCTAATAAGTGTATTTTTATATCGATAAAGGTTAGTTTCTCTCACATTCTTCATTTTCAAGCACAAGGAGTCACATTAACTAGAGCAGCTATTATGGATAGGTAATGCCAGATTAATGAACATAACGACGATGTTTGTCATAATGTCACAGTCCACTATCTGATACTCCGTAGTACACTGCATGATAACAGGTTATGTAGTGGGTTTTAGAGCAATGGTGTTTACAATTTTACGCATCTGCGACTACACAACAAACTAGTCTACGGTAGTGCTGACTTGTATCAACATCCTGTGGACTGTTTGGCCCTAAATTAATTTTAGCTGCCGTTCCTTGTTAGCTGCATTTTTAATGTGTATCTCTATATTCTACTACACACCACTACTCTGGTTAGTAGCGGCTGTTTCACCATATATGGAAGAAGTAAAGGGCTAAGAGCCTAAAATGATGCCTGCTTTAAGCGACAGTTCTTGTGTATCATAACCAAGTAGAAATGTTATTGTCTTAATCCGGGTCCTGTATTTTTCTAAAATTGCAGCCAATTGATAAACAGTCTCTTCTTGATTCTGGAATCCTCTGCTGTCTTATCTATATTTTGAATGCTCTTTTGGGTTCCACTGGGGGAACTCTTGATAACAAGAATGATAAAACACCAGCAAATAAGTATGAAGCTGATGCTAGTGGTAGTCGTGCACGCCAGCTGGAGGTGAGTGACTAATATTTTTGTCCTCCTCTTGTTATTATACTAGGCTGTTTGACACTGTCAATTGAGTAGCCTTCATTGTTGAAGAGTATTAAAATAATTTGCTGTTTCCGGAAAAGGTGCATCAAACTATATGATTTCGTTTAACAGAAAAAGCAATATGGTACAGGTTGAAGGCAGTGTTGTACATATCATGAAGGCATTGGCTAGTCACTCTTGTGCAGCTCAAAGTTTGATTGAAGATGATTCATTGCAACTTCTTTTTCAAATGGTTGTCAATGGCTCATTGACTGTTTTTTTGCAATATAGAGCTGGCCTTGTTCCCTTGCATTCCATCCAGCTTCACAGACATGCAATGCAGGCGAGTATTTTCCCCCTTTTTCTGATAATTTATTTAGTACTAGACTTTATTGGAGTAACTGTTTCTGAATGTTTGGTTTAACTCCTACAGGTTCTTGGTCTTCTTTTGGTAAATGACAACGGTAGCACAGCAAAGTATATCCGCAAACATCACTTGGTATGCTGTATTAATTATATTATGTTATTATTCTTAATTGGCATGCAGTTAATGCTTTTATTGTATGTGTTTGACCTAATTTTGGAAATGATAGGTTAATGATTCATTCGATACGACTTATGAATATTCTGGTTGTCTTTCTGTTTATATAGTCGATAGATAAATTGATACAATACTTTTTAAGAATAGTATCCTCATGTGGTATATCCTTTGTCCGGAATGTTTCAAGTTCATATAAAACAAGAACTGCATTCAAAATGCTTTGGAATCTTGTTGCTTTTGTGCAATGGCTACATGATACAACCTCAAATATTTATTGTTCCCATTTGACTTTTATGGTCAACCGACATCAATGTTGACTGTTAGTTTCTCAATATATATATGTTGAACTACAATGTAGAATTTTTCATTTAACACAACAACTACTTCATTTTCATATTATTATTTTTAAGATAAATTAAGTAATATAAAATATCAGTCAAGTAGACATTGTTTGACCACTAACTTCATTTGGGGACATATGGAATTGAGTTGGAGGGTGTAGCCCTAGGCTACCAGCAGCAAAAGCAGCCCATAGTTCCACTTCACCCTTTTTGACCCCTGTATCTGTCATTTTACCATATCAATCGCTAGCAGTCAACTCTGTCAAGAAGAATTATACATTTAGATTATTTTGATCCTTTGTCAGCCTGTTCTGTGGAATTTTTTGTTTGATGCTGGCTTTTCTATGTTTCTTTCCCCCGTCAAAATTTGAAAGCACATCAATCTTCTCCACCCCCTCCTCTCTCCACTCTCCAGTATCTAAACCCACATCTTTCTGACAGATTTTTTTGTTTGTGCTGTCTTGACTTGTAATGCAGATAAAATCTCTTCTGATGACGGTGAAGGATTTCAATCCTGATTGCGGTGATCCTGCTTACACGATAGGAGTTGTTGACTTGTTGCTAGAGTGTATCGAGCTTTCACACAGGCCTGGTAAATGCCTTCTACTCTTTCACTTTGTACTAACTCTTCAAAATTATGACGGAGTGCTATTTGGAGCTCTATACATACTTCATATCATTGTAATGAAAATTTTAAATCGTACAATTTTTGGATTTTAGAGGCTGGAGGTGTAAAGCTCCGGGAGGACATTCATAATGCGCACGGGTATCATTTTCTCGTTCAGTTTGCCTTAACGCTGGCATCCATGCCCCAGAATCAAAGTGAACATCTTCGACGTTCGAGTTCTTCCGAGAGAGATTCAGCTGGAGTTGGCTCTCTTGAACCTGTCAAGTTGGGGAAACAGGAAGTGACTGACAGTGGAAATGGAAGAATAACAAATCTTCCACCTGCGTTGTCTAGACTGCTTGACGTCCTTGTGACTTTAGCTCAGACTGGTCCAATGGAACCGCCTCCGTCCAGAAGTTCTAGGCCGTCACATGCCAAAAGTGGTGATCATGGAAGAAGTCGGACGGCTTCATCCGACACAATCCCTGATATATGGGAGACGGGAAATGCTAAAGTAAAAGACCTTGAAGCAGTGCAGATGTTACAGGACATCTTTCTAAAAGCAGACAGTACAGCATTGCAGGCAGAAGTCTTGAATCGTATGTTTAAGATATTCTCCAGTCATATCGAGAACTATCAATTGTGTCAGCAGTTGCGTACTGTGCCACTGTTCATCCTGAATATGGCTGGCTTTCCCCCGACATTGCAAGAAATAATTCTGAAGATTCTCGAGTATGCTGTTACTGTTGTGAACTGTATTCCCGAGCAGGAGTTGCTTTCACTTTGTTGTCTACTGCAGCAACCAATCACATCTGATCTAAAACATACAATTCTTTCTTTCTTTGTAAAGCTTCTGTCTTTTGATCAGCAGTACAAGAAGGTGCTGCGAGAAGTTGGCGTGCTTGCAGTTTTGTTAGATGATCTGAAGCACCACACTGTTCAGTCTGGGCCTCAGCAACTAAATGGTGAATCAAACCATGCGGAGCAGAAATCATCTTCAAGTGGCTTCCAGAAACATTTGGACAGCAAGGATGCTATTATCACTTCACCTAAACTCATAGATTCCGGTTCAGGGAGGTTCCCTCTTTTTGAAGCTGAGGGTACTATCTCCATTGCATGGGATTGTATGGTTTCATTGTTAAAGAAAGCAGAGGCCAATCAATCATCTTTTCGATCAGTTAATGGCGTGGCTGTTGTTCTCCCCCTTTTGGTTTCTGATGTTCATCGTGCTGGCGTGCTGCGTACATTGTCATGCTTGATTATTGAGGATGTAAATCAGGTATGTAAAAATTTGTTTCAGGACATTTGTTGAATGATGTGTCTGATGCCAATGGAAGCAAATACTCACTATTCTTCGGTTGTGGATCATGATGACTGAACCAAAATGATTCAGTAAACTGGTGTGGCTTCTTTCTATTGTGAAGCCACAGTCATTCGGTGAAATTCCAACCAGGGTTACCAGATTCGCTCTGGTACCCTACGAATCGCGATTTGTTAAGAGTAAATTCTATCATGTCGCTTACTGAATACTATAACACACATTCTATAAGAAATTAAGCACGAATCGGTAAGGGCGTGTTCATAGAGAATCCGGTAACCATGGGTTTCCAACCCAATTCTAGTTATAGGTCATTCGGAAAGAACCTCTTTGGCTTGTTGACATAGTGGTTAGGCAACATATATATGACACCCTTATCCGACCATTGGTGGGGGCTTTGACGCATTAGGGTAACGTTGTTGTTGGTATATGCTGAGTGATTACTTTTTAAGGGTGTTCTTTCTTTCAGGTTTTTTATTTTAACTTGTTTGACCTTTTTGTAACAATCAGGTACATGCTGAAGAAATGGGGGGCCTACTTGAGATTATGAAAAGTGGCATGATTACTAGTGTTTCAGGATCTCAATACAAGCTACGTGATGATGCCAAATGTGACATGTTTGGAGCCTTGTGGCGTATCTTAGGGGTAAATAATTCTGCTCAGAAAGTGTTTGGCGAAGCAACTGGGTTCTCTCTTCTACTGACAACGCTACATGATTTCCAGAGTGAAGGAGAGCAAAAAGATCAGTCCCAGTTAGTTGTTTATGTTAAGGTTCTTACGTATTTGTTGCGTGTTGTGACGGCTGCAGTTTGTGAAAATCCCATAAATAGAGCTAAATTGCACACCATTATAACATCACATACATTTTATGATCTCTTATGTGAGTCAGGATTACTGTGTGTGGATTTTGAGAGGCAAGTTGTACATTTGTTACTGGAACTTGCTCTTGAAATGGTGATTCCACCGTTCCTGGCTTCGGAAAGTGCCATTCAGTGTGATAAGACTGAATCTCCATGCTTCCTTCTTTCTACGCCCTCTGGTGTTGTCAATCCTGAAACAGAAAGGGTGTACAATGCCGGTGCTGTCAGAGTGATAATACGTTCCTTGTTGCTCTTTACCCCAAAGGTTCAATTGGAGGTTCTGCAGCTTATTGAAAAGCTAGCTCGTGCCGGATCTTTCAATCAGGAAAACCTTACATCAGTTGGTAGGAACAATGCTTAGTTCTTGGGTTTTGTTGGTTGATAATTAATTTACAGTCTTCTAAATTGTGATTTTTTTTGCGAGTTGTTAGGTTGTGTGGAGCTTCTGCTGGAAATGATTCAGCCTTTCCTCCAAGGCTCATCTCCCTTGCTGCTACATGCTTTAAAGATTGTTGAAGTTCTGGGTGCATATAGGTGGGCAGATTCTCAATTTTTTATCTTCTCATGTTCAATATCGTTTCAGTTGTTTGTTTATATCAATTGATCACTGATGTTTCCTTCTATGTATTAGGTTGTCAACATTAGAACTTCGGTTGCTTGTTAGATATGTTATTCAATTGAGAAAGAAGACTTCAGGCGACAGTCTTATCTGCATGATGGAAAGGTTAATACAGATGGAGGACATGGCCTTACAGAGTGTCTCATTGGCACCATTTGTTGAGATGGATATGAGCAAAGTGGGACATGCATGTATCCAGGTATCCCTCGGGGAAAGATCCTGGCCTCCAGTGGCTGGATATTCTTTTGTTTGCTGGTTTCAGTACAGGAATTTCTTGAAAACACATGTCAAAGACAGTGATCAATTGAAGTTGGGGCCAAGGAGACCTAGCTCTATTGGTCAGCAGAAACAGATTTTAAGGTTGTTTTCTGTTGGTTCTGTGGACAGTGGGAACACATTCTATGCAGAGCTTTATCTTCAAGAAGATGGACTTCTAACACTTGCTACCAGCAATTCTGCTTCATTGTCATTTTCAGGCTTGGACCTTGAGGAAGGTCGATGGCATCATCTTGCAGTTGTCCATAGCAAGCCCAATGCTTTGGCTGGTTTGTTTCAAGCTAGCATTGCCTACGTATATGTGAATGGTAAACTTAGGCACACGGGTAAACTTGGATATTCACCATCCCCTATTGGCAAACGTTTACAGATAACTATTGGCACACCAGCCACTCACGCGAGAGTTGGTGAACTTCAATGGAAGCTACGCAGCTGTTATCTTTTCGAAGAAGTACTTTCTTCTGGAAGTATCTGTTTCATGTACATTCTTGGTCGAGGATATAGAGGTCTTTATCAAGATACAGATCTTTTACGATTTGTTCCCAATCAAGCTTGTGGCGGGGATTGTATGGCTATACTAGACTCATTGGAGACTGATCAGAGTACAGTTTCCGGAACCCAAAAGCCAGACAGTTCCGGCAAACTGGGGATCTCTAGGGCAGATGGAAGTGGGATTGTATGGGATCTGGAGCGGCTTGGTAATCTTTCGCTGCAGCTTTCTGGGAAAAAATTAATTTTTGCATTCGATGGGACATCTACTGAATCTCTTCGAGCTTCTGGATCCCTGTCACTGCTCAATCTGGTTGATCCTATGTCGGCTGCTGCTTCTCCAATTGGGGGTATTCCACGTTTTGGACGACTTCATGGTGATGTTTATGTCTGTAAGCCTTGTGTAATTGGTGATATCATCCACCCACTCGGCGGTATGATTTCGGTGCTTTCTCTTGTTGAGGCTGCTGAAACTAGGGATATGCTACACATGGCTTTGACGTTACTTGCTTGTTCATTGCATCAGAATCCCCAAAATATAAGAGAGATGCAGTCTTGCAGAGGGTATCACTTGCTTTCCCTGTTCCTCTATCGTAGAATGTCACTGTTTGACATGCACTGTCTTGAGATTTTTTTCAAGATTGCTGCTTGCGAGGCTTCATTTTCTGAACCAAAGAAGTTGGAGAGCGGTCATAATAGTTTGTCTCCCTTAAATAGTGTTCCTGAGGCCACTTTTGAGGAACTTAATCTGTCCAAATTCCGTGATGAGTTTTCATCAGTTGGCTCTCAAGGAGATATGGATGATTTCTCTGCACAAAAAGATGCATTCAGCCACATTTCAGAGCTTGAGGCAGGTGACTTGCCTTCGGAGAATACAAATTGCATTGTCCTCTCTAATGCTGATATGGTGGAACACGTGTTATTGGACTGGACTCTTTGGGTGACTGCACAAGTTCCGATTCAGATAGCATTGTTGAACTTTCTAGAGCACTTGGTGTCCATTCATTGGTACAGATACCATAATCTTACTGTTCTCCGCCGTATCAATCTTGTGCAGCATCTTTTGGTAACTTTACAGAGAGGTGATGTTGAAGTACCTGTTCTAGAGAAATTAGTTGTTTTACTTGGAGTTATACTAGAAGATGGTTTTCTTACTTCTGAGCTAGAAAGTGTTGTAAAGTTTGTGATTATGACTTTTGATCCACCTGAACTGACAAAACGTCAACTGGTTGCAAGAGAGTCTATGGGTAAGCATGTTATTGTCCGGAATATGCTACTGGAGATGCTTATAGATCTACAAGTGACAATAAGTTCCGAAGAGTTGCTTGAGCAATGGCATAGAATAGTATCTTCAAGGCTAGTTACATATCTCCTTGATGAGGCTGTTCACCCTTCAAGCATGCGATGGATTATGACACTTCTTGGTGTGTGTCTTACATCTTCTCCTACATTTGCTCTCAAGTTCCGGATCAGGGGATTCCAAGGATTGATGCGGGTACTTCCAAGTTTCTATGACTCCCCAGATATATATTACATTCTCTTCTGCCTGATGTTTGGTAAACCTGTTTATCCAAGATTGCCAGAAGTCCGTCTGTTGGATTTTCATGCGCTGGTGCCCAGTGACGGGGATTACAATGAGTTAAAATTTGTCGAGCTTTTGGAGTCTATTATTGCTATGGCAAAATCTACATTTGATCGACTTAGCATGCAGTGTATGCTTGCCCATCAGACCGGTAATCTTTCACAGGTTGGTGCTGGCCTTGTTGCAGAGTTTGTCGAGGAAAATACTGATATGATTGGGGAACTTCAGGGTGAAGCTTTAATGCACAAAACTTATGCTGCTCGCTTAATGGGTGGGGAGGCCTCAGCCCCTGCTGCTGCAACTTCAGTCTTGAGGTTCATGGTTGATTTAGCAAAAATGTGTCCCCCTTTCTCAAGTGTTTGCAGACGATCTGAAATTCTTGAAAGCTGTGTTGACCTTTATTTTTCATGCGTGAGGTATGCTTCACCTGTTTTTATTACTCCATCTTTTAATTGGGATTCATTACTCTTTCCTTTTTCTGGGACTTTCAAATCAATTTACTACATTGCCCTTTTGGTTAAAAAATAACGCACGGCACATAACTTTCTCACATGTGTTCCATCTCTTAAAATTTTGTTATGAAATCAATTGGAGTGAATCTAAGTGAATGGATGGAGTACAATCTTCTTATATTTTCTGAATGCGGAGGCGATTGTTTTTTTTTGTTACGCATTACGTGCCTGAATTTGAAGCGCTTTTATTTGACAGGGCTTCTTATGCGGTGAAGCTGGCGAAAGAACTTTCTGTCAAAAGTAAAACGGAGGACAAATCTTTCGTTGACTTTGAAGATGCCAATAGTTCTCAGAATACTTTCTCAAGTTTACCTCAGGATCAGTCTGGAAAAACATCCATTAGTGCCAGTAGCTTCCCTAGAGGACAGGCCAGCAACAGCTCTGAAGATGTACCTATGCACATGAATGACACGATTCTCCCAAGGGATATCAGTGTGTCAGTCAAGACAGAAGATGGAAACATAGTGGCACAAGATGGACCTACCACTGTTGAGAACCTGGAGGATGTTGCACTTGACAAGATTGGTACCAGTTCATCCAACATGATTGATACCAACTTGCAAAATGTCAGAGGTGAAACTAGGACGAGTATCCCAACAGACTCTCGGAGTTCCACTTCTTTTGCAATGAATTCTCCCATATTATCAGAGAGGTCTAACTCTAAGTTGGGAGCAGCTTCTACTTCATCAGTTTATGGGCCCACTTCTGGTTTAAACATAACAGCGACTGCTTCCTTGGAATCTTCTAACACCACTGAAAGTGATACCCTTGATAAAAAGTTCAGTTATCAAGGACAATCTGCTGAAAACACACTTGTGATAAATTCCAAGCTCCTGCTTGAAATTGACGATTCAGGGTATGGGGGAGGACCATGTGCGGCTGGTGCTA
>JAYMSF010001307.1:0-12358 GCA_036897335.1 Silene vulgaris
GGGTATTTTGTGAGAGGAAATGGTATCCGTCTTCATTTGTGACGGATATGGTGTGTCTTCAATGAGATTTTGTGGTGTTATATTTGGTCTAGATGAGAGGAAGTACAAATTAGATATCATCAAACTAATTATCAACAACTCCCTTTTAAAATACACTTTTTAAAATTCACTCTCTTTAATTTTTTTTTTTTTTTAAATTACACCAAAAATATTGCAAAGATTTAAAAATTGCTCCCTAACCCTATTTTTACATTTTCATGACAAAAATGCCCCTCATTTTTTAATCTCTCATATGATTATCGAACTCCATTACAACTCTACCCACCCTTCTACCACCTATTAAGGACTCCACGGTCAACCACCACAATCTCCACCCAAAATCCACCATCGTATATTCGTCATACGAGAATAACTTAGGGACATTTTTGTCATAAAAATGTAAAAATAGAGATTTGGGAGCAATTTTTAAATTTTTGCATTATTTTGGGGGTAACTTTTAAACATTTTTTTTAAAAGGAGTAAATTTTAAAAAATATATTTTAAAAGGTAGTGATTAATAATTTACTCTAACAATTACGGAATATGTCTTTTATACTTTTAACCCCAGTAGCTTTGTTCACTAAAGGTGTCAAGTTTACTCAGGTATGTCTATCTGGAAGCTGCTGTAAGAATGCTGCCTTTTGTTACTCCGTATTTTTCAATGGTTGAGCTCCATAGATCATAGATCAGTGAACAGTAAAACAGTTCCTCATACATTTCTCTTTGTTATGCCAGGGAGTAAATGTGGCAATAAGTCTTGCTTCGGACGGTTTGAAATAAAGACGGATCAAATGTCACTATTTTTGTAATCGAATGTAACCATTTAATGACAAAATGTTATATGAATAATAACTAAAATTGTCAGTTTTTACCCTGAAAATAATGGTAATATTTTATCAAAAAATAGTAATTTACCGTAAAATAGCTACATCTGGTCCGTCTTATTTCAGACCGGAAATAGCCCATCTGAAATAAGAATGTGCGCAAACGGTTATATATGAGGTCTCTACTCGCAGCTCTATACTTCCATGCTTACCAACGGTTAAAATTGGCTGAAGGGTAATACCTCTGAATTATCTTTACAAACCAATGTATTCCGAGTTATGAGCCATAATCAATCAATTTCTCGTATTCCTTAATTTCCTCGGTGCTATACTTCCGGTTCTATGATATCTCCTTTGGCTGGGTTAGAACTCGGCCCTTAAAAATGTTGTTACAATGTGCGTATGTGAAAAAGTGCTAGGCTGTTAGTAATGTGGTATTGGTCAAGTCTCTTGGGTGACGGTCTTACAATAAATTAATTGTAAGACTATTTCACAGTTTAAAGTAAAGATGATATCAAAAGTAACAATCCGATGTAGATGATATAGAATGGCACCAAGCTCAATACACTGATAAAATGTGTACAGTATTAAATTAAGAGTTACTTTGGCGACAATCAACGATAAAAGGGTTATGAAAAAACAGAACTGTTGGCAGTATAACTGAGGATATTCAAGAAATTTAAGAACATTGTATCCTGAAAGCTTTCTCTGGGTTTTCGGGATCGATTTCCGAATGATGAGGGAAATCACAAGGCATAGCAGAAGCAGAAAGTCCACCTCGGTTTAATACCTGAACCACTTCTTTGTATACAACTGCATTACCTTCTGGAGTCAGGTGCAACCCATCACTGTCACCATTATCATATTTCCAACTTCAGCCAATATTTATACTCTTGGATGAATGTTAACCAACAAAGACAACGAGAACTAACCTGAGGTATTTTCTTTGCCATCCGTCAACTTCCTGCATCTTCGACCATAGATCAACATAAGGAACACCCAGTTCCTCGGCTAATGAAACGCACAATGTTGCATATTTTCCAGACATTTCATTTGTCCTTTCTGGCTGCGTCATTGCTTTTTCGCCATATAATGACCTAACACATAGGGAAGTTAAGTTCGTCAATAGAAGTAAATACTCGTGGGAACTTGCCAGACTGTTTATTGACCTGCGCACCAACACAGGTCGTGACCCATCTTAAGATTAATCCTTAGCAAGCAAGCATTTGTAACATCTCAAACCGTTCTCTTCAACAAAATGGGGTGTCACGCTATGGGTTAGTCAGAATAATCTGAACTTTTAAGCACATTGATTAGTCAAAACTCAGAATAATTTCCTTACGTCACCGAGCAAATGTAAAGGAGCCACTGACTGACCCAAGAGCAGTAACGTAAGTACATGTACCTAGCATACTCCATGCGGCCTTCCTCATCAACAGGAGGTGGAGTTATAAGCACAACTAACATCGAGGGGGAGCATTCCTGCATTCATCGGGAAAAGTAGTCATGAACACAGTATGGAGAATATAACAAATATAAGACGAGAAATAAGATCCAAAACAAAGTTAATTAGTAGGTCGCCAAATAACTGTTAAGTGGGGAAAAACCTCAATAAATTTCAATACTGTTAAAAAGAAAATAGGAACTGCTACTGAAGAATCAAGGATGAGTTCGTGAACTGCAGCACTTGAACGTCTCAGTGAATTTCTACTTGGGTCAACAACATTATCCCAATGTCTCAAAGGTTTTTTGCTGAAGGCGAGGTTAGGCGATATAAAATCTAGACAGCCTAGTTTTAACGATACAGTAAGGTTGATGCTGATGACCCATAATGAAAATTGTGTCAAGAGTTAACATCAAATGACTACCTCAAAATTAAAGGAAGTGTAATCAGATTAGTACTGTCATGTTTTCTTTATTCCATCATACGGAACCGATACTTTAGTGAACAGAGAAAAATAAGAACAAATAGTTCAGGAACTGCAGATGGCACCACCAGTTCACTTATTCAACGTCTTCCTTCAATATGAGTTGACTCAATAGAAGTTGTCGATGTCCGACTCTATGAGACAGTTAATAATCTCGTATTCTCATACGGAAACAGTGGATTGATAACTAGTTTTCACCAGTTCACTTATTCAACGGCATGGTTTGATAACTAGTTTTCACCAGTAAGAAAACAAACAAATAAGTGTCACCCTCAAAGAGACAAATGGAAAAACCTTGAAGTGCCGAACAATCTTTTTGAGATTCTCTTTGTACTCCTCAATGGGAACATGTTGCCGTTCGCTAGTTCTCCCAGGCAAGGCTGCGTCGTTGGCTCCAAAGAAAATGGTAGCTCCAATAGGAGGATTTACTGAAAGCTGCTGTCAATTTTGATGGAGGAGAAAGATAAGATAGGGTTATGGTGAAAATTCACGACCTCTAAAAACCATATCAATGTGAATATGACAAGGAATCTAAACCATAGCCATTAGCCTAATCACTTGAATATATTACCCGTCCACATCAATTGTTTACCTTTGATTAAAATACCACTCACAACAGATATAAGGAAGTAAACAAATGACTCAGACGGAGGGAGTAGCACATTTGAACCAACTACCTAATCAGTTTGTCTATTGCTAGTTGCATGTCCATTAACATTACCCAAGTGCCACACGAGCTTCCATGAGTGGTTGGATTGTGGGGTTGGATGTAAGCAGTCTTATACTTGTGTTGACAACAACTAGAAGGGGTTGGATAAGCATCATAAAAATTGTATGGAGAATTGCATAAAATTTCTGCTACATGCTACTTAACATTAAAAACGAAGCGCAACCAATTGCGCCTAGAATTTGATTTTGCTTAACAAGCCGATGAAATCTCAAATCTGAAGAGGCATCAAAGATGCATCATTCTTAACAGCAGATATGCAAGATCTGAATATAATTACATTAGTGGATCAATAAGACAATGTGCCTCTGAAATTCAACTAAAACCCTATCCATTTGTCCAAAAGATGAAACCAAAAAGTTGACATCTTGACTTGATTTCGGAAACGAAATCGAATAAAATTGCAACATCATGATCATCAATAACAACTAGGAGAAAATACCAACGGGAAAATAGAATGCAAGAGAAATAATGCCCATCTAGTGGTGTAGCCACCATAGCCTCTATTCAGAATATCAGCCTGAAAAATGTGACAAGTAATATATGGAGTATCAGTAATTATTGGGTGAGACGGTTTCACGATGGTCCATTTGTATAAACATTGATTGATGGAAAAGAGGGAAAGTTGAAAGATGGGAATTGTACCTTACGAGAGAAATCGTGGGACAGAGCAGAAGCCCATCCACCATTTTTGAAGGATTGCTCTGTAATTGAGTCCCCAAACAGTATGATTTGTGGCCTTACTCCCTGCATTTTCCAACTCATTTCATCAATCCTAGATTACGTCGGCACTCCCACACTTTTTTTTTTCTTTACTTTTATTTACTAAATTAAGGCCTCGTTTGTTTGTCCACCTAATTCACGGGAATTCCATAGGAAGTAATGGTTAAAGTCAACATCAAGTGTTTGACCACCGAAAAACAGTTTATTAAGGGAGTCCTTTCTACTTGATCAAGTACATAGCTTGGTGTAAGAGGATGGGGAGTCCTTAATGAGGTTGAGATCAACAAGGGAGAATAAGACGGTGATGATTGAGATCCGAGGATGAAGTCGACCGAGTGGCAGAGCCAAAGACGGCTACGAAGTGGCATACACCTAGTCATGTGTCTTTAGCTTGTTAATCATACAACGCTATGTTGGGAAAGTTTGTACTTCCTAGCCTCCTAGTCTCAATACTTGATGAGTAAGATTCCTCTCACATGGTGCCGGACATGCCATTATATGCATCAGATCAGTCAGTCAGTCACTCAAGTTGGACATCACTTCACTATCCCACAGACGCCCTAGAGTAGGAAAGACAGGCACTATGTACCTTGCCAGTTCAAGGTGCAACTAATAAGACACGAGATTAAGACAGGTTTTCCGTCTGTTCATTTCAGAATAACAGACCGACAATGCAACAAATAACAAAATTTACCAGGGCAGCATATGCGTTAAGTGAGTTTGTGACAGGAAGTGCAGGTCTAGGAAACTTATAGCAGAGAATGAATATTTTAATAAATAATACTTCTTCACCAGGAATTGACACAATATTACATCCAACGTCAACAGGATTCTGACAAGTTAAAATCACAGAACACATATAAGAAGTACAAAAACATTATGCCTCTCGAGAACTTCCACAAGCAGCTATACTATGAACGGAAAGTCAACTTCTCTACTCGAGGATGTTGCATCAACATCTCATCCAAGTGGAGGATGGGGACTGAGGGTCTCTCTAATCTCGTCTTCTTTTGGGCTCAATCTGGGAAATCTTTCATTCCTTAAGTTAGTGAAGCGAGGGCTGTGTACTTGTGGTGGCAGTACTGGAAAAGCAGCTTGGGTCATGTTTGCCATGGAAGCAGGAGAACTGCTAGTAATCTTCGGACTTTGGATGTGACGAATTTCCCCCCGACTTCTTGTCATAATTTCACCAAGGAACTCTCCACTGTCCATAGTAGTCATAGATACTTGACGGCCTGGATCCTGCAAGTCATTTGACACGTGTCAGATACGACACTCGTATTGGAGAGTCAAGGTAACACAGGTTTAGGATGAGTTTGCATCCCCCGATGGTACAAAAATTTGAACCACTATACTCACATATACTAGGTAAATTTTACATTAATAAAACAAGAGACGTGATGGGTTGAAGAAGGTAATATGACCAGTAATACACGTGAGTACCATGGTGATGAAATTCAGTACCACCCGATGGTAATAAGATTTGTCTTTTATTTGGAAAATGCTTAGGAAACTTACTTCAAATGATGCCAGATTGTAACTAATAGCAGGGGCATCTTCATACTCAGCAGCATCTAAGTCCTGAAGATGGGCTAATTTGAAGAACCTAGGTAAAACATACTGTCTAACGGGGACTAGAAGCATGATCAGCAGAGGGAAAAGAACTCCAGCTATTGGGATCCACGTTATCCCGAAACACAGCAACAAGTACACTGTCTGGAAAACTGTGAAGAAAGCAATCGTCTTGAAGGGAACTGTCTCAATGAAGGTTGTGTGTTGATCTTCAAGCACTCTGGAATAAATGTTCAGTTAGAAATCAAGTTAAATCGCCGTGACAAAAGGGTAAAAAAGATTTAAAACCAACTAGCCTTAGGTAGGACTTATACGAGGAAGAAGATTAACCCTTTGTTTGGAATTTGGATGGAGGAGTTTGGAGGAAAAGGGAGGGAGGCAATTTCCAGTGTGGTTAGAAGCGTTATACTTATAATAGAGGGCTCCATTCCCCCTCTTACATGAAAAAAGATTCGGAAGGAGAACACCATTGCTCTTGTGTCACTTCCATCTTCCTCCCTCCCTTTCTCTCCCCTTCCCCTTCCCTCCTACTATTGAATCTCACTACGCAATAGTGTTGACATAATAGATAAGTACTTACTTGTATCTTCGACTGGGAGCAGTGAAGAGCAATAATATTCTTTCCCAAAATTGATTTCCAGGCAAGCTTTCAATTGCCATGAATGCAAAGTATCCCCAAAGAACAGCTGTAGGGATTTTCTTCAGAACAGGCATAGCTGCAACGCAGCTAGCAACCATTAGTGCTTGAAACAAATTGCTGACACGCTGTTCTTTGACTTCAATTGGCAAGAGATCGTCTATGTCTTTATCAACATCAAAAATAGTTTCATCAACCGGTGCATCAATGTAACCACTGCTGGAGGCTTTTTGAACAGTTGATTCCTTCAACTCCTTTAGTCCCTGTATAAAGTTCACCATCCAAGGTAATTTTAATGCCTTGCTAATAGTAAAAAAAAAAAAATTACTCCGTCCATTCATTTGGATTAGCTACATTTCCCTTTTTGAAACATTTAAGAGATTTCACTGCATTTCTGACTCTGGCTTAATTTTTGACAATAAAAAGACAAAATTATCCTCTTAAAAATCAGTGGGTTCCACTATGCATTCACTTGTCTTACCCTCTATATCAATTTGGCATAAATACCATTCCCACGTGCCAATCTCTCGAAATCTCGCAAGATGCAGAAATGTAGTGAATTCAAATGAATGGAGTCGTGGTGGACTGGTGGGAGTCATAATAATGCCTATCCCAGGTATGATAATTTGATAAATGGATAGATAAGTAAGCTTACCATAGAAGATGGAATCTGATAGACAAGAGGTGTCTGCATTCCATTGTATGCATCTTGCATGTTTCTGTATAACTGACCCAAGTTTGAATTCTTATCTATGCTACTTCTTGCTGCTGCCACAAGCTTGTTCCTCAAAAGCTGTTTTTGAAGCCCATGATTAGCAAATTTAAATACACATCAGAATTGTAATTTTGATTAGCAACAAATGCATAAGCTACTGAATGTGAAAAACTTTCGATAAACTTCTTTATCAAAACCAAAATTTTCTGAAACTAAGGTGTAAGTTGAAGAAAACAGCTCATAAGTAAACTAAGTACTAGTCGAAAAGCAGACGGTGGCAAGATTAACGTGGTTTTGAGTGCTAGTTCATATGTGAGTGTTACCTGATGCTTGAGAGTAGCCAGACTTTTTGTATGCATGGGAGATTGAGGAATAACCCCATTTGAGGGGGGAATGCCAATAAGACCGCACAATATAACCTGAAGATACAAAATGGACAATCGCCTTGAGATTCAAATCAATGTATGCAATCAACTATGACTACAAAGTTACAACAACTGCATTGAAGGACTTGCACTGAATTCCATAGTTGCACTCACCAAGAATCCGAGGAGGAGGAGATCATAGTGATACGAGGAAGGTTTCTTCAGATTAAAGTCCTTTTGCTGAGCCAACTGAGAAGCAACACTATGATCAAAGTAATAGAGCACTGCAATCATTGTGGCCGGGATAAAAGCTCCTACAATGTACAACGGGGGTACATTCAGCATTTCCTGCAAAAGCAAGGAAACCTATCAATTATGACAACAATAAGAAATGAATGCATGTCGTCAATCCCAGTTCTTATACAAATGATATGCATAAGTCACACGATCTGTATCGGCGAGTCTTATCTGATATGCTCTCACATGCGAACAACTCAAATCTTTATGTATTCCTCATTTAATTATAGATGCTCTCATTTGACCTTTTCTGGATCCGTTTGACCACATGAAGTATGATGTACGAAGTATCAATACCTTGACAACAGTCCAGTTTGAGTAAGCACCAGGTGACCATGGGTTTGGACTGAAAAGACGCCTGGGAATCCCTTTGGGGACGTCCTGGACTGGCAGGTAAGAAACAGCAGTCCACACTAGCACCATAAGTGGAACACCATAATCCGCAATGAAACCACGCAGGCAACCTGTTCATTACAAGTCTAATCTGAGATTGAGATAGCCCAATATGGGCATATAGCTTAACAATGTACAAATGCAGTCTCAGATGGAAACGCAACAAAAGGAGGATAAGATATCCATAGAGACAAATGTTCAGCAGAGGCACATGTCCACTAGCTAAGTTAGTAGACAGTTGGACGTAGTACTCATTTTGAAACCCGTTAGCATTACAAGTGCCCATATGGCGTTCCTTACACAAAAGGAAAAAAAAGAGGTTCAGAACTACTCAGTGGTTCCCATTAAAGTAAGGTAGAGGAGGATACTGACCTAGGGCCAGGCTCTTGATGATAACATATACTTTTAAGAGAGAGTGTCATGTAAAACCAATAAATAAGTTACTATAGGTAGATACTTTAGGGATGTAGTTAAGTCAATTAACTTGTGGTTTTACTTGTGTAAAACCGCCTCATACAAGTATTAAGTGTATTTTTAATATAAGCCAAAAAAAAAAACAGCATTACCATATATTATGATCAATAAACCTAAAGAAAATGTATACCTCCACCATAACGCCATGATCTAGCTTTACGGCTTTGTAACCCAGTTAGAAGAAGACCAAAGGATAGAACGAGTGCAAACATTCCATTGCCAAAACGCCAAGACGGATGTAGTGCAGTCTGATTTGGATTTTCTCTATCTGGTATCCCAAACTCCCCCACAACTCCCTGTAAGCAAATGCATAGGCCAATATTAAAGATTGTGTGCTGCTCCATCAATTATCAGGCATTTGATTATGTCATATATCATCAAAGTTCACACCGAGGCAGTTTTCCAGCTTAATTTGTAACACATTAGAACATGAGACAGACATCGATGACACACTATATCAAGACATTAAGTTACTAGTTAAACGTTAACAAATGAATCATACTCACCACAATTGCTTGCTGCATGAAAAGCATCGCAATAAGCAAGCCAAATAGCTCACCAGCTACGCGCGTAAACCTATTGATAAGAGAGCATGCCCCCAAAATGGCCAACATGAAGAGCAAAAGGGCTGTCCATACACAAACCCTGCCATCAGAGTACCATATACATTTACATTGACATGTTCAACGAAAATAACTCATTTTGACAGAAGCAAATGTCATGTATTCAAAATACCAGGCTGTCCATGCCAAGAAAAGTTCGTGCCCCAATTCCTTCCTGTCTTTCGCAAAGTTGTACATGAATGTATACATAAGAACTGTTGGTTCAGCCACCCCTAAAATTAGCAATGGCTGCCCTCCAAAGATTGAGTGGATAACACCACATAATGCTGTTGATGCAAGAGTTTGTACTGCAGTCAATGTTCCATCTGCAGCATAAACGGAAAAAAGGTGGGCATTTTACGACAAAATCAATTTAGAGCATCAAACAAACTGTGTAAGAAATTGTAACAGTACCAGTATTTCTTTCCAGTTGTTCACCAAAAGATATAACTGGAATTGCCGAAGCAAAAAACACATATGTTGTTGGGGCTAAAATCCTGAAAGCAAAATTCATAGCATCGATACAAGTGCTCACAGTATATTGCTACTCCAATATTAACAGAAACTTAAAACAATATAAACATGGCTATAGCATTTGGCAAAGGGTATAGTTACCAACCTAATTCCAGCACGAAGACCCCCGGCCCAATCTTGCTTATAGCAAAGAAGTCTTCCTTTAAGATCATTCTTAATACCGCGAAATGGAACAAATGTTTCTTCCATAATAACTCAAATTCTAAACACCCCCTCCACCCTTTTTATATTGGCAAACTATTGAAATGGAGGAGGCTTGACCCAAGAACTCAACTCAGAAACCAAAGCTACTCGAGAGGCAAACACTAAATTTACGGTCTAGACATTATTGGTAGGAAGCAATTGGTGAATAAACATGAATCAGGGAACAAAATTATTGGTCAGTCTTGATCAATGGTCAGTACAGAAGTGATTTTACATCTTAATGAATCAAAGAATGAGAGAATCAATCAAGTGAATTGATATTTAACCCAAACAAAGGCGATTAGCGAGATAAATTCATGGAAGGAAAATGGGAAATTGAAGATGAAATTAATGAATCAGAAACTTCCATCTACTATATCTGAACTAAGGGTAAACTGCAATGGTAATTAGATCCATTTACTATAGAATGATAATTAGTTTTACAAAGTATTCACCAAAATGCTGCTAAAAACCTCAAAAATGCAGTTACATGGTACAACTTTAAAGACAAATACTCAGAAACTAACGAAAACCCATCTGCAGAAATATGATTAACAACAGTTTTAAGACAAATTTGAGCAAGAAAACAACTTTAAAATGAGAAACTAACAAGAACCCATGACTTAACAATAAGTTTAGGCAAATGGGTATTTTTTTCTTCTTCTACTATAAAAGGCAGAAAGACGGTTCCGAATGAATAATTAGCGCAAACCCATTATTAAACACACTAAGGATTATGGTTTAACACGGGATTTGGGCAAATGGGTACGCTAGAATAACAGAAAGACGGTTCCGAATGAATAATTAGCGCAAACCCATTACTTACAATTACAATTAACAAGGGTTAAGAAGAGATTGAAGAGAAAGCAAATGAGTAAGAAAAATTAGAGGAAAAAGGTGCAGAAAATGGTGAAGTAGGAAAGGGGACTGAAAATGTGAAGAAACACTGAGAGACCCGGTGGTATTATAAGGTATGAAAGTGACAAAGGGGAGACGCAAATGAAGCCAGGAAACAACAGCTATGCTGCAATTGATAAGATAGCGAAGTATTGAGTGACCCAACAAATTAAATTGCACAATTTTTTTGAATTTGTTAAGGTTTTCCTTCTATTTATGTAAGAGAGGGATGGATTTTTGTGTCACTTTGGTGAATGCGATAGCCCACGGATATAATATACGGAGTATTATATACTTCTTCATTTTATTGGATTCTATACATTTATTTTTTGGCCACTATTTATAAATGGATTGACATTTCGATACGATTTCTAATATATTATATATAGCATAAAAGATAGTCAAGTGAGATCTTGTTTAAATTGTCTGGTGAATACCAAATTTTTATAATTTTTATCAATATGTAACTAAAGATATGAACAAAAGAAAACGGGCTTTGATAAATGTGTATAAAGCAAATGTATAGATTTGATTGGAATGAAGGAACTAATACAATCAGTCTCATTGTAGACGGTCAGACGGATAGCGGCTCTCTCTCTCTCAAAAAGAAAGTGGGAGTGCAACTGAGGGTATCCATTTCCCACCCACTTATACTACCCATTCACTTTTCGTCGACAACTTTAGACGGAATTTGTGTTGGTCTAAAGTGAGAATTTGTGTATATAATATCGGTTCTCTTTCAAAACCGACATACTCCCTCCAATCCAATCCAAACTCCCCACTTACTAAATTTGGCCATCCAATCCAAACTCCCCATTTCCCATTTTGGCAAAAAGGTTGACCAAATGGTCCTTGTTAATACCATTAATTTACATCTTTTGCTATCACCTTTACCCTTACTATTTGTGGGGTTTCATTTTCACTACCAATTTTACCCTTGTTTTTTCAATGTTTCTTAAAACCCGTGAAAAGCTTCATGGGGAGTTTGGATTGGATCGGAGTATATGTTTGGGAAATTATACACTGTAACCCTGAAATTTTTGGTCCTAAACTTTACATATTAGTTATATCATGACTTAACACAAAAAATGAATTCTCAACTACTATAGGTGATCCAGAATTCGTCTTAATACAAAATATATACTAGTTTATTTATTAAATCGTTTCTTTATAATTACATTACCCATTAACTTACTCATTTACCTATTAAGCCCGCCGAATTAACCATTAACTCACTCAATAATATATGAATCTAACTAACAGTTTATGAAATCTCCTTATCATTACATGCTTCATAATAAAGGTTAATGAGTCAAAATGAAGGTCAAAGTACGGTTGTTTGAGGAGGGATAAAGTTAATGATGAGTCAAAGGAGGTCATAATGAACAGAGGGACAATATAAAATATTGTAAAAGTAGGAGTATGACTTAGAAAACCGAAAAACTTAA
>JAYMSF010001308.1:0-12358 GCA_036897335.1 Silene vulgaris
TAAGGAGTTTTGTAGTAGTGCTGGTACCTCTTGCAATTTGACTTTAGCACCCTTCCACTGAAACTCCATAACCAACCTTTTAAAATCTCATTGAACAGAGCCTAGAGTACTCAATCATTGCACTCCCAAGACCATGTCATTCCCAATGGAATTAATAAAACATCAGTAGTGAATTTTTGGCCATGTAAATCCCAAGTGAAGTTTTTGCACATGTACTGACATGCCAAGTGGTTCCCGTCAGCTACTGCCACAGCCTGAGATGGTATCTTCTCCACCAGACAACCAACCTTCTTAGCTAAATTCAAGTCCATAAAATTGTGTGTACTACCTGAATCCACCAGGATTTGCAAGGGTTTCCTTCCATATGTACCCACCTCCCTCATAGTCTGGTAACTATGACTACCAGAAAGTGATCATAGAAATACATGGTTCACTCAATATTTGTTCACTCACTGGTTGCTCATCCCCATCCCCATCCTCATCCTGTAATTCTACCAACTCATCCTCAAACTCATCTTCCCCCAGAATTTCTAGTGTGAACAATTGAGTTTTTTTAAGCTGACAATTATGGTTTTTATCATAGGGTTTATCACAATAATAACATTCACTTTTAGCCAATTTCTCGGCTTTAACTGAGGCAGGAATATAAGTTATTGGCTTAAACTTAGAACCCATACTTGTGACATGTGTTTTTAAAGGAACATTTGAGACAAAATAGGATGCAGTATTTGTTTGAGAGTAAGTTGGTGAAGGTTTCACAGTTGCAGCAAGGTTTTCCTCCTGTAACCTAACATACTCAATGGCTTCAGCCATGGTTATGGGTTTCAAAGCTTTGACAAAAGGCTTTAATGATGGTTTAAGCCCTCCAACAAAACAGTTCAGGAAATATTCAGCAGATAAACATGGATGTCTTTGCATCATTAAACCTTTCAATACCTCAAATTCATCAATATACGTGTCAATTGATCCCAATTGTTGTAAGTTGTTAAATTTGTCAACTATATTATGAGAAGACTCATCCCTAAATCTTGCTAGCAAATCAACAACAAACTCATCTCATAAAACCCCCTTATAAACAGCAAGATAACTAATAATCCATACCAATCATGTTCAAAGAGGCTAAATCAACTTTTTGCTCATCAAGAATTTGACACAAAGAGAAATATCTAACACATTTCTTAACCCACATAGATGAATTAGAACCATTAAAATCTGAAAATTCAAGCTTAGGAGTATAACCTAAAGGGGATGATCTTTCTGCAGAATTGATAATGGGTCTATCCTTCAAAGAAGCTTGAATACCATGCATCATTACCATCATCTGAGAAATTTGCGTTTCTCTGTATGTTGTGATTGCGCTGCGAATTGTGATTGTAAACCCTTGATTTGATCGTCCATGGCGGTTTTCTTGGTTCTTGTCTTTGGCGTCAGGATGTTCCCAAGCTGATACCCATGTTACAACACAAAAGATATGCATTGTAATTCGACCATTGAACAAAAGGAGCTGAGCTCAACTTTGTAAACTATTGAAGAATTATAGATAATTGTAGGGAGAGATATGAGAAAGGAATTGTGAAATGTATATTACGATTGAATGAATTGTTTGTTACAGCTTTCCTGGTATTTATAACAAACTGCTCGTTAATGACAACTAACTGCCAACTCATTGACAACTAACAAACCCCTAACCTGACTTTCACAACTTAACAACTAAATCTTATAACAGACTCTCCAATCCTCCAACATAAGGTGATATGCAATGTTTTTGAATTTTATTGTTATTTTTTAAACTTAATATCTGAATGAATAAACTCCGAAACTTTATTTTTAAAACAAAACTCAAAATTTTTATTTAATATATTCAAGAACTATTTCATTGAAACCCGACGAAGACTTTTTAGTTTTTAATTTGCACCAAAACACAAACACAAAACACTGTGTAATCCAATTGTAATTCTTCATTGTCAAATCCCAAAAAAGCAGGGATCCAAAAAAAAAAAAAAAACAAAAAATAAATAAAAGAAAAATCAAAAACCCCACATTCAGTTTCAAGAGTCAATACCATAATTGTATAGGTTGGTTATCTCATATTTTAATCATTGTCATCATCGCTTAATCAAAAGATTATAACTTTGATTCCAACCAAAACTCTAATTATTCCAATTTTCTTGCTTCCATTAATTTTAACTTGGATTCTTCACAACATCTTCCTCTCATTTGCTCCCACTTAGGTATCTCTCCCTTTCATTTTTACTTGATCATTTTACATGAATTTTATATTAATGATCATTGAAGAATGCCCAGTTGAATTTGATTGTTGAATTTTTCTGGGTTTTGATTTGTTTTCTAAAAGCTTTTAACTTTCTTGCATTTTCATGAATTTATGGCGCATTTTTGGCTTATTTATCTAGTTCATCATTTTGTGATCAAGCTTATTGTTGCTAGTATCTTTTATTCTATTATTTATGATTATGATTATTCTAAGTTGGGTTCTCGCAGTGTAAGACGGTCTTATTCTATAATCCTGTGTTTATTTTATTATGTTGGACTTGTTTCTTGAGTGTTTGAAAGGAGTTTGTGAGACGTTTTAAGTTAAGACGGTCTTAAGCAAGACCATACTCGAATGAATATGGAAATCTAAGTTGGTGTTGGATGACTAATGCATTAGGTTTTACTCGAGTAGGGATTAAGTGATGTTTGATTAATGCAAATTATGAAATAATAGTTTTGTTTCCCAGAATTTGTAAAACCTTGGTACACATTGCAACATGACAAGGACAGCTGAAGGTGGATATAGAGGGGTTAAGATATTCTGTTAGATAATATGATGGAAAAGAAGAAGTTAGATGGGAATGAATCAGGACCGTCTTCGCCAAAGCCAGTAGATAGGTTTGGGTTTATAAAGTCAGATAATAGCAACTCTCCGGACGCTCTAAAGAGGAGCAAATCAGCATTTGAATCCGAGAGGTATGATCATCCTAGTGACTCTTCTATGAGACTGTCGAACATGTGAGACTAACCCAAATCCTTATGTACTCGCCATTTGCTTATACGATTACCGGGTTGGTCTTACATGTAAGACGGTCTCATAGTAGTTCCCACTGCCCAATGTACATCCTGATTTTCTTTGTTGAGCATTACATATTCGTGTATAGCTACTTTGGAAGTGATGGTTGAAAAGGTTTTATGTTGAAAGATGATCTCTTTTCCCATTCTTTGCCGTACTTCTAATTTTGATGTAATGCATAAATGACCATGATTTATATGCATGATCCTCTATATTGAAGATGATGCCTGTTAATCTGGAATTCTGGATGAGGATGATCATCTTCACTCATAATTTTTGTGTGGTTAATCATTTTCCAAGGGTGTGAATAAGGAAACATCCCTTAAAACTATCCAATTTTTCGCTGGATGGTTCTAAAATTAGTACACTAGCATGTTGGGACGTGGCTAAGTGCCACTAAAACTATACTAGGCCCGCTACTTTGTCTCGGGCTGACATTATGAGTCAATGTCCTACAATTTCAATTTGTTTGTTAATCAGTGATAATGGGATTTTTTAATGCTGTAAGAAATTTTTTTTACTGCTGTCTCCTCCCCATTCCAAAATTCTTCGGTCTCTTCTTGTATTGTGTTATGGTGTATATTGTGTTTATTGACGAGAACCTTTCACAGGGAAGAAGGAAGAGTTCGAAAATGGAGAAAGATGATCGGGGTTGGTGGGAGCGATTGGAAGCTCTATGTTAAGAGGAAGCCTAACGTGGTTAAGAGACGTGTGAGGAAAGGAATTCCTGATTGTTTAAGAGGCCTTGTTTGGCAGTTGATCTCAGGAAGTCGTGACCTCTTGCTTATGAACCCTGGAGTGTACGAGGGAATCTTCTTTCTGAGTCTCTTGCTCTCCGTTAAAGCATAAGATCGTCATGTTTGGCCTTTTGAACTGTAGGCAGTACTTTTCAACTAGAACAAGAGTTACACCAGGTCTTGGGCTACTACTACTCTTCTCTTACAAATTAAAGAACTAAGACTTCCTAGAGCTGAATGTGGTTCGGAGATTTATAGTTGAGCTTTATATGTTGCTTGCAAATAGATTTCTAGATTCTTAATTACTCGATTCCTTCTTAATTCATCCCAAAATAATTGACCTCTTTCTATATTTAGTAAAATAAATAAGTGAAATTTTTGTACTATTTCAGTATTTTATGTTAACTTGTTAAGTAACATAACAGCATGGGTAATATTGTATATCTACATGTACACTTTGTAAGTCAAGGGGTAATAACAATGATCTGATCACTAAATCTTAAATATGACCTATACTGAAATTGTGACATGTAAATAATTTGGAGTATAAATTCTCTCCTTTTAAGTTATTGTCTGACCCTATATGCAAATTTTGGTACTCCTGTCTTAGATGCGGTTTTTCCAAGGCTGGCCCTATTTCCACGGGAAAATTGAATATGTTACTGGATTTGTTAGTATATTCATAATGTCCTTTTTCTAAAGCTAAAGTGATTTTTCCGTGGCTCATGCATATTACCTGTGGTCTCCATCCTTTTTTTTCGCATGGTAGGATTTGATGATGAAATTCCTTTATTCATAAGTCTATAGCTGAGCACTTTATAATTGGAACCTTATTTCACTTTCGATTAAAAAAAATAACTGCCTGCTGTTTCTTCAAGCATGAGTTGACATGTAACCTAGCATTTGTGTGGCATAATAACCTCTGGAGTCGGTGCATAGCCTGTATCGTGTTGTCACCTTTCTTAAATCACAATAGAATGCTTATTACTGCTTGTTATAGGTCTTTAGGAAACCAAGTTTCCGTTGTTGACTCGCATGTATGTGAAAACCCTAATGTAGCCAATGGTTCAGTCTTTTTGGCTAGGTTTCTGGGCTGTCATTTATCCCTGCAACTTTATATATTTCATCAGTATGTATGAGGTTCATGTGGTAGTACTAGATTGACAAGTTAACAATATCAAGTTCTTATGTACATAATTTCTATTTCACTTCAGCAATTGGTAATATATGAGACATCGGCATCAGAGCTGGACATCATTCGAGATATATCGCGTACTTTTCCTTCTCACGTCTTCTTTCAACAAAGACATGGTCCTGGTCAGCGATCACTTTACAATGTTCTGAAAGCATATTCAGTATATGACCGAGATGTTGGATATGTTCAGGTTTGCTTTATTCTGTTATGTAATACTACCTCATCCCAAATTTTTAACCATTTGACTTTGGTGCTCAACCGGTTTCTACGCTGACCATCAATTTGTCCAAATATATGTACATATACTATCGAAAATTTGTCACGTGATATATCAAAATAACTATTTTCATATTACCATATGTAAAAAGTTGTAATAATTGTATGTTGTGAAAATATATCGGTCAAGGTCATTGCTTGAGTATCAAAATCAAATGGGGGGATAAATGAGTTGGAAGAGTATACTACAGGGCATCTTTAAGATATCTTGTTTCTGGAATGCAGGGTATGGGTTTTATAGCTGGCTTACTGCTGCTTTACATGAGTGAGGAAGATGCTTTTTGGTTGCTGGTTGCACTGCTTAAAGGGGCCGTCCATTCCCCAATGGAGGGGTTATATCTGGTACGATTACCAATATGCTCGTATATTAGAAATATACATATATTTCATCATTTCATATCTACCTTATGAGATGGGAGATTCCCAGTGCTGTATTTTACTCGAGACTTCTGTATACCATTGGCTATGAAGTAACACTCACAGATTGTTGAAAATAAGCCTTAAAAGCAGTAACACTCACAAAATTTAATAACTGTGTGACAAGGGGGAAATCTTAATAGTCGTTGGATAAATTTTATATTTAATAATCCATGTTAAGAAACAGTGACATTCAAAAAGAGACTAACCTAAAATGTTTTCCTTTGACAATACACATGGACAAGTGTGATTATGTAGGTCTGTTATAATGGAGTATGAGAACATTTTATCTTCCGCCATCACTTTCCATGAACATAATCTATGCTCCTGTATAATAAGTCTCTTTTATCCTTTACCGTGAGCAGTCGGGATTACCTTTGGTACAACAATACCTTTTCCAGTTTGATGAGTTGGTGAAGGAGCAGTTGCCTAAGCTTGGAGAACATTTTTCTCAAGAGATGATAAACCCTAGCATGTATGCAAGTCAGTGGTTCATTACTGTGTTTGCATATTCGTTTCCTTTCCACTTGGCTCTCCGAATTTGGGACGTCTTTCTGTTCGAGGTCAGTGGAATTAATATATATATTCAGGTGAATTAGCCGTAGGATTTTGTTAGAGAACTTTATGTAAACAGTTTCTTTTGTTCTCTCTGGCCAGGGTGTTAAAGTAGTCTTCAGGGTTGGATTGGCACTCTTAAAGTCCTGTCACGATGATCTGGTGAGCATTTCTTCACCCTATGTCTCATGCTGATTGATTTTTCTTTTGGAGGGCATTGTTGGTTTGTGAGAATTGTAAATATGGTAAATCATCTTCGTACACCCGTACACTCAAAATCCCAAATGTGCTCTGTTAGATCTTTTTTCAGTTTATTTTGTTGAAGACGAGTTTGCATAAAAACTGTATCTTTTCCTTTTGGAGTAAAGGAAGCCCACAAGGGCAGTTTTGATGCTAACGGGTTTTAAAGCAAGGTCATGAGAACCACCTCTCAATGGCATTATGTTTTCACCCAATTTTTTTTTACGGGAGTAGCTAATTCTAGACTAAGGGTTACAGACCGCAGAGCACTTGATCTTCATAGTACTATTGATTTAAGTGTATAACGTGTTCTATTATGTTGTCTTAACTTTTCTTTTTCATACCAACTCCCTTCTCTCCATGAATTCATAATATATGTATATATATTGGTTTAAATTTGAGTACACTGATGAACTCTCTGTCAAAAGCTTGTTTCAAACCATTGCCAGTCAGGCTTCATCAGGGTACTGTGTTGAGAGTCGTTTTATTACAGTTAATTTAACTTTAAGCTTGGACCAACAACTATGTGTTGACTTTCTATTATCATTCATATTGTCACGCAGGTGAAGTTACCTTTCGAGAAACTCATTCATGCTTTACGCTATTTCCCCGAGGAAGTAATGGATCCTGATACCTTGTTACCTTTGGCCTACACGCTCAAGGTTCGCGGACTCTAAATATCTTAATAAGTCCTCTTTTACTCATTCTGCAATCTTTCTGGTCAGATTTTTTTTATAATGTGAAAGTGCTTGCTTTTGATAAGAGAACTAGGAAATTTGATCTTGTCTAGACTTAGGACCTGAGCTTTCAGGTTCTTATTTTAGCCAGTAAATTTTTGGATGCCTGCTTATTCTTGTTCTGAGAGGGAGATCAAAATGTGACTACACATCGCCACATATCTATGTTATTGGGAAGAGACCTTAGGAGGACATGCTAGTCTGACATGACAATCTAGGATATGGGTAGGGGGTGTTGGGCACCCGACACTTGCTGATCCGATAGTTCTAGCATAGACAAAAAGGGAAGACTTGCATGACAAAAGTAGTGTAAAGAGATTTTTTCTGGGAAGAAACTTGCATGCCGAAGTAAAAGAAAGTGAAAGAGGCGTTTCATTTTAGAGCAGTGTCTTTGTGTCTCAGAATTTCAGTCCTGGCAGGAAAACAGTATCCAGCAAGGTACCCTAGTGCAAGTAATGTGTCACTAATGCCAAAGTAGATCATTAGATTATCTGTTTGCTTTTTGGGTGGAAGGGTTAAACCTAAATGCACTCATAAGTTCCGTGAAGTAGGTTTATAGTATCATCACATAGTGATATGACACCGGGACAATTTGTGATCAGATTTCAAAGCGCTTGGAAGAATTGAAGTTTGATTACGAGAAAGTACATGGAAAAGAGGGCCAATCGATAGAATCACGGGGAAAGAAGAAACATTTATTAGAAAGAAGCGGTTCAAGTTTGATTCGTGGTTCTCGCCATAAAAGGCAACCTGACAAGCAGAATGGTGAATTGTCCCCATCACCCGAAGCCACCTTCCAACCAAAATTGTCATTAAGACGGCGTTACTCCAGCCGAAAAGCGGAACATCCCAAGCTAGACGGGGAAGTGACCCACTCCGATCAGGAAGCCGTGCTAAGACGTGATTCTTCGCTTATGGCGAGACATGCTACTAGTTAAACCAATATTGATTCTTTCATTCTTTGGTAAGTCATTTGTTAATTCATATTTTTCAGATGGATTAGTTGCTACTAGGTTGTTGATACATGATTGCTCTGGCAATCTGATTTTTGATTTTTGATTTTTTTGTTCAAATCATTTTGTTTGTTCAGAAAGAACGACCTCGTTGTATTCCTCTGCACAGATTAATGCTTAACAATGAATGGAGAAATATTTTCGTGTAATATTGAGTCCCTTCTATATACAGTAATTTTTTTTCATGTTGGAATGCCATTATCTTTGGCCCATACAAGGGGATAAGGTCAACTGCTCAAGTACAATGAAATGAGACGATTCAAACCACGGATCTACTGTAAAGATCTCTTTTCTGATCAATTGTTTTCAAGTGATAATGAATTATGATGAGGCGTTGCAGGTATTCTTTGTGGCAATGGGATGTGACTGTGAGTCATGTATACTAGCATAATTAGCTTAAGCATGCCATTTTCATTACCAATTATGGAAAAATGTTATTTAACAATTTAAAAATTTTCGTAATGTATAGCCCATAAACCTTCAGGGCTAGAAATGAACCTCTTGGCACCTTGTAAATACATTTATCATGAATGAACATCCGATAGTACAGACTGGTTATACTGCAGTTTCGGCAAGATTACAACAAATTTCCTCGGAGATGAGAAAGAGAGAATATACATGCCTATATTTGTATTCTTTACAACAACCCAACTACACAGCTTAGGTGTAATCTGTTTTCCAAGCCTCTTAAGTGATGACCCAACATCATACACCTGCCAACAAACAACAAACCCTTTTAATTCTAAATCAAGTAAAATTTCATCATCGGGGAGAGAAGGGTAAAGTGTGAACTCGCGTATTAAAAGACCTCTCTGAGATGAATAATCTTCGTCTTTTTTATCTAATTCCAAATATAAAGTAAGTCTTGACTCTTTGTATCTAGTGGCAAGACAGAAAACTTGAAATTCAACCGATCCCTTGTTTTCCTCTTCTTTTTTTCTTTTTCTTTTTTCATGTGAAATCGAGGATATGAGTGTATTTTTGTTCATAATTTCTTGACCTTCCTTGCACCTAAATATGAAAAATATATGACAAAAAGCTACTGGCGGACGGGCCTCATCCCATTACAGAAATAACCCTGTCTTCAAGTGGAATGATACTAATACCAATGAAACAACTTTGGTTTTGTATGGGACGGGACTATGGGCGATCAGCTCAAGTAAACTTTTAGCCCAAAGTTAATATTGACTCATTGTAAGGTGGAACCAACTAAAGTGAGAATTTACGAACCAGAAAAGAAGTTTTGCAAGGTAATCTCTCGAAATGGTGAACAATTCACTGCCACCATGTTCTTCCACAATGCTCCCAACTGTTCTGTTCCCGATGGATACAGATGTGATATCATCTTTGAAAACCCTTCGTATTGTGTTCTGAACAAGTTCAAAAATCACTTCTTTAACTTCTACAGAAGATGGCTGAGAAAGTTCAACAACCTGCATATATGACAGAAATGACACATCATAACTTGCACCAGAAAAAACCCATCATTGACACGGATAGCATTACAATGGGGCTGGACAAATTCAATACTCACCATATATGACTCCAAGGACCTCAAATATTCCAATAAATTATTATTATCACCTTTATTAAGGTCCATTTCCTCAGAATCCTTCTTTGCAGCTTCTAGTTCCTGAGAAATCAGAAAGCATTCACAACATTTTTAGAACCATTTCTCACCAGACACCACATATACTCTCGCGTTTAAAGAATAAGCTCTCTGTGCATTGTGTCCCATCCAATTGTTTCTGTTTGCTATTAAATTAAATCTATTTTTAATCCAAGGACATTTAATTGGGGGAGAGTCAGCGACTCCGGAATATTTAATAGATAAGTCGAGTGTAATAATGGTCGGGTCTAAGCTCTACATACGTACAAGTTGTACGGCCAACTCATACAAAAACAGAATAAACTGTTTTTAACACAAACCTATCGGAAACTTAAACAAATGGCTAAGACGAACCAAAATGTCAAAAGTAAACAATTGGGTGAGACTACAAGATAAGGGGGAAACCCATTGTAAGATGAATATTCTGACATCATGTCATTAAACAAAACCGCGCATTTAGTTCTCACCTGCCTTGCAGAACACAATTCTGCTTCCAACTGTTGAATATAACTCAAAGCCTCTGGTGCCAAATCCTTCAATTTATCTGAAGTAATTTGGTTAGGACTATCAACACCTACTTCGGTAGACACAATTCCATTTCCACATTCCCTTGCCTCAGAACTCACTCCTAATTCTTCAATTCCATCACACAAATTGTGGGCTTTCGAACTATCCAAAGACATCTCAAAGTTCCTCATCAATGATACACGATACTCCGCGTTCCACAGAGTATACCTATTATAAATGAAGACAATGTATTTCAGTCATTTTGCTACCGAGTCCCAGACACAGCAAGTAATAACTCAAGCATTCTGCCCTAAGTCACTGATTCGGTGAAAAAGCACCTTCTAAATTGCAATCTGACCAAGGTCCAACCGTCCAATCAAAGAAGCAAAATTACACATGAATGCAGAATCAACGAGGATTCAACAAACCACTTCGCATTCCCAGGCAACGATTAGAAACAAAATTAAAGAGTTGGCACTTGGCAGTGACGAACACAAGGCCCTAAAATTAAAGAGTTGGCACTTGGCAGTGACGAACACAAGGCCCTAAAATTGTTGTATAACTAGCAATCTTTCTGGTTCAAGTGACTCAACTATTTCATCAAAAGAAAACTATAAAAGAAATTAGTAGCTTTGCCATCAAGATCCATTCTTTATCCGCATCCAGGCATTTAACAGAAAACATAATCATAACCAAATTTCATAACGCGATTCAAAAATAACAATCACAGAGTAGAAATTCTACAGACTATCCTTGTGTTTCAATCCCCTATCAAAAAATACGTCCGTGCCACAACAAATTTCTGCTCCAAAAACAGTCAATTAAGTTAAACACCAAATACTAAACCACAACAAATTGCAATTGAGAAACAATACACACAACACACTAGAAACTAACAAAAAAATGACGGAATGAAAAAGTATTCCCTCCGTCCCAATCATTTGTTTACCTTTGATTAATGTATCCCTCACAACGAATATAAAAGCTAAACAAATAAATGTCCAAAGTAATCCAGATAACTCGAAAATCCGTCATAAAATTCAGCAAGGAAATGCACATAGCTGACACCAAAATAAAGAATAATAGAATGTACATATATACCCAGTGATGATGGAAGAAACGAGAAGACGATGAAGAGGAAGTTTAGAAACCCTAATTGAAACACAAAACTGATCAGAAGGAATCAACCCTAACATAGTCGAAATAGTTTGCTTCATCGAATCTTTCGCAATTTCCGAAACTCCTTTCGAAATATCCGCCGTATCAAGCGGCTCGATACGCTTCAACATCGTAGCGATGACAGCGAATTCTCGTGAGAATTCAGATTTCCGGATATCAGAGAGTCCGCCGCCGCCGCCGGCGAGGCCGGAGACTATGGCAGTGCGACGGCGAGAGGAAGCAGCGACGGCGGCGGAGGAAGGGCGTGAGAGACGGAGGAGATGGGGGTGGAGGTGAGGGTGTGGGGTTAGGGAGGGTTTGAGAGAGAGGAAGAGTGAGATGGTGGTGGTAGTTGTTGACGCCATTGAAGCGCTCTCTCTCGAGCTTTCTCTCACCTCTTTTGTCACTGTTTGATTTTGTTAGTCCTTCGTGTGGCCCTCTGTATCTCAACTTAGTTTTGGGTTTTGTATCTTTTCACTTGTGTTTGGCATTACACAATTACTGTATTTTTGTGAAAACATTGACGTTCTTCTAAGTGATTGAAAGATCACTTATTTTTGATATTTCATAATCGACATTACTATCATTAACACGGGTGATGACAAGCTACTAATTTTCAGGTTTCGGTTAACTTTTCAGTTTTCATGTACCTTTTCAGCTTGTTTTACCAAACAGAGTTGCAGACAAAATGTAATCTAAACCATCAAAACAAATAAACTCCAATTATCAGATGAAGCGGATCAAATTGAGTGTAAATGATCAAATTGTTCATCAAAGACATTACTAAGATAGAAAGGTTAGCAACCGAGAGACTAAATGGAATAGGTAAACAATTGACCGGGACGGA
>JAYMSF010001309.1:0-12356 GCA_036897335.1 Silene vulgaris
ACAGTACTCTATCGCACGATGAGTATTATTATTATCATTATTATTATTATTATTACTATTATTATTATTTATTTTTTTAATTAAAGACTCGCCCTCCTCCAACTGTGTTTATGGAATACAAAGTAAGCTAAATGAAAATAAGTCAGCTATCTGGCTAGCTGTCAGTTATTTACTAAAGTTGAGTATGTACTATTTGCAGCTTACGGAAACTAGAGTGACAACACTTGATTATCTGATCATAATTCGTTAACTTGAGAGCATAAACTTATAGATGGACACACCGTAAGTGTTCCAGCAGAAGCCCTCACAACACCACCAGAAACAGGGGCATCCACGAGTTTCAGCTTATTGCCTGAATTCACAAGTGAACATACGATTAACGGTCAAGTGGGGACAATGCCACCACATCTCCCATGGTGCTAGCACTATCAAATATAGAAAGCAAGTAGCTCTGATAGAGAATTACATTTAAAAAAAAAAAAAAAAAAGTAATCCAGGAACAAATGTTCTAGTTGCAGTATGCACAGGAAATATAAATGTATGCACTTCTAGCAAACAAAATGACAATATATTTACGCAAGTCAATCCACTAAAATGTAAGATGGATTATCTTGTTCTGAGGTAAGGGGTGAAGCACGTGGAACACACCACAACGTCAGGTGAGAAAGATCCTCAATCAGATGTATAATTGAAATATAGAATGATAAACTGGTTAGGCTATAACACACAACAAATAGGAGATACCTTGCAAACGTTGCTCTAGCTGGCTCACATATGCCGGTGAAACAGTAGACGAAAGGATAACAGACGCTCCCGGTGAAAGAGCTGAAATATGCAAGAACTTAAGTCAATTTTGTTTCAGAAACATGGCACGAATATTGTTAGGGTCAAGAAGCCCCCATTTAAATAAATGGAGGGAGGGAATATTAAGATTGGATGCTGCTATGGCAATTAACATTATTTGTATAGAGCAAGATCCATTATCTATCGAACGGGAAAGATATAATGAGTTATCTAAGCGAATAAACGAAAACGATGAAGATTTGCTAAACTGAGTTAACCTGAACATACTAAAGGCCCTGAAGAGGGCATTATCAGATTATTTATGCTAATAAGAAGCAGTTAAAGACTATAAAACAAGAACTACATCCCACCTTTTTTAAAAATAAAACTTATTAGCAACTAATCCAAATTATTAGGCAACATTAAGCATTAACTAAGTATATATATAAGATAATGCCACTAATTTAGAGTACTCTTTTCGACAGATTGATTCCCAGGGAGGGAGGGGTCAACACCTAGTTTGGAACCACGTATCAAGTGTCCTTACGGATCATGGTACAAAAATGTGGTATTGGTAGCAAATTCGATAACAAACACAAAGCCACATGTGAGACCAATGTGGCCCTAATTTTAAATTTGTTTGCACTAATGTGTTAAGTTTCTCTTCTTCTTGAGATCTGAAATTTAAGTTCATTTTCCGTATTTGTAATGCATGTCTAATCGTTTATGGCCACTTTTCACAAATACATACAGCACTTGCAACTGAACCTGTTTAACATTTAAGACCACTTTTTTTGAAAAAAAAAAAAACGGATAGCATAGATTTAACACTCTCTTAAGCACATGAACTTGGTTAAAGACGTACCTTGCACTGCGCCTAAGTCTCCAAAAAGGACACTTTCTGCTTGAGCTTCGTTGGTGACCATTATCACAAGCACTTCAACATCTGCAGTAATAATATTCATTGGACTACATTATATGGTATAAAACACTGCTTTCACAATTCCCCATAACTGTCCACTCCTCTTTTAGCGCCATGGTAAATACTCAATAAAACTTTGCAGTTTGCCATGTAACAGATGGGAAGAAACAACAAAAGCATTCTAAAATTTAGTATATTTTGAAATACCAATAAGGCCAACTGGCCAACTAAGAAAGTTCTTTGTTTACCAAACACAGATTTAACGTGAATCTAATATTGAGTATACACGTAAGCATAGGTAGAACAAAAGACCAGAAGAAACAAGAATAGATAATGGATCATTTTAATTGCTTCTTCCATTGTCCCTTTTTGGTCAATTTCTTTGATTTCTTCCACTTCATGTTTTTGGTATTTCACTCGATCCTCCATACTTTTGTATTGCTAATTATTGTTCTTTAGTAATGTGCCATTAGGAAGTGAAAGAAAAGGAGGGAGTAACAGATAAATGCACTAGATAAACAAGGAAATAAATATACATATAGAAATTAGTTGAAAATGAGCATATAAGAGATTAAGAGCATGCATTTCTTGCATATTTTTGATACTATGGTGTAATGTTTTCTATCTAAACATTTAACAGTCAAACTTCTTTCATGTTTTATTTTCTTGGATGGAGATGAAACAAGATGTCTAATACCTTTCGCTGCTTCTGCAGGGGAATCACCGATTAGTCCACCTGCTTCCATAAACCGCGATAACGTAGGCTTATACACCTTGAGTCACGAAATTTAGAAAATTAATGTTGTCTAAAAGTGGACAAAAAAATTAAAGAATTAAAAAAGATTTCTTATAAAATACACATAACAAATAGGCTCATCACTAACAATTATATACAAAACTCATGACTCCTATTTAACCAACTAAGACAAGGAGATACTTTCATGCCACAAGTGATTAAGCCTTGGTTTGGATTGGGGGGAAGGGGATTTGGAGGGAAAAAGGAAGGGGACAAATTCCCTTCTATTGTTAGCAAGTTGACTCGACCAAATATGGAGGTGAGGAAAATAAACAGCTCTATTTTACTTCCTAGAAGCAAAATAGAACTCCTTCAAACATAGAAATTATTTAGAATGAAAATGGCATAGCATCATTCTCCATACCCTTCCTCAATGTCTATCCAAACAAAGGGTTAAGAGAATTGTTATAAATCAAGAGATAAGACTGATTAGTAATCTAACGGACCCACGGTCTCACATGTTTTCAAAAGATTTCACCTGTCATGTGAGTGATGAAGTTTATTCTTTTATTCTTAAGTGGTCCATGATAGGCTCATCGTGGTAGCCCATCTTATTAGGGGGGCAATTTACATAAAAAGTTGAAACATTGAAAACCTTATATTAAACATGAAAGAAACCCAATTTTTCCTACAATCTACTTAAGTAAGAAATCAGGAGCTACACTGAAAATTACAGCTTAGCCAACATGGTCGACCACAACCTGAGAAACCTCATGCTGACTAAATCCAATTTTCTGCTTATGTTTACGCATGATGAGGTGACATGATCCCTTTCCCATAGTGGCACTGAAATGTGCCAAATTCCAGATAAAATGAGTCTGGGGTCATACTCACAAGAAGATGAGAGAACGCACTTCATAAGCCTAAAGGAGGTTCCAACCCAAAACCACTTGGCTATGGGTGGAGCAACTCTTTGGTAAATAAAGTGATCAACTCTTCTAATGTGGCACACTAACATGTACACACAATATGCGAACTATTTTCACCAAATGAAAGCAATAAACTAGTAAAGTAGAACTAATAAAGCTACTAAGAGAGAGAGAGTGAAATTACATCATAACCAACAACAGTAAAATTTGATCTCAGCAGATGAGTTGCCATGCCGAAGCCCATTGCACCAAGACCAATAAAACCGATCCGGTTTACTCTTTTCGAACTGGAGATCAGTTTACTTGCTAGTTCCTCGGGGTCATAAGTTTCTTCACTGGCTGCAGCATTAACATTGATTCCAATAGCTCTCTCCCATACCTGATTAGGAATGTTGATTGTAAAATCCATACTCCATAGCCAGCATATTATCAAATAAAGGTAGCTTGGGGTGCTAATGGCTCAAGTTTAGCCCTAGAAGAAAGGAATAACCTTAAATAGTGGTGACTTGTAATTCCCACCAGAATCATTTGAGCAACCTGCCAATGCACGACCAAAAACAATCAAGTTTATTATATAGGGCACTAGATAGAGTACACTCGGTACAGACAAAACAAAAGGCAAATGATCCTCGAATCAATACCTAGAAGTTGTTGTTGTGCAGCTGCAAGAAGTGGCAGAGGAAATGGAAGAGATTTAGCCAGACTAGAAATAATTCCCTTCAAAATACAACAGACAAGTGTTGTGGCATAAAAACTACAGTGGAAAAGTAAAACATATCAACACACTGTAATTCCGTAAATACACAATAGGCAGTAGCGTAGCCACATAGAAGGTAGTGGGGTCTTGGGATCCCACAGCTTTCCGACAATTGACGGTTTTCCATCATAAATTTTGTCTCATTTGAACATTTTGTCTTTAAGACCCCGTAATAAAAGAAATAAATACAATTACATTAGAATTGACCCCACATCTGAACGATTCTGGCTCCGCCACTGACTATAGGTTACATAACAAGACAACTTTCAAAGTTGGTGGCACCGTTTTTACCAATAAATAAATTGCATGGTGAGGAATACAGATAATTGCAATTCAAGTGAGGATTAACTTGCCATAAACACATTTTATTCATGACTAATTTTTACTTTTTAACAGCCTCACCAAACAGTTTCCATAATAAGAGTGGGAATGAACGAAGCACTGTGAAGTATAATTGATTTATGCTTAAGGGTTACTAATATGGTACAAAATCTAGGCCACTACTTGTGGACACTGCATCACAACCAACATACAAAAGGTTTGAAAGTTACCGCAACTTGTACTGCGTACATTCATAGCGTAATGGCCGAGATAAGGCTACAACAACTTCCCAGATCAAGTTTTTGATCGAATATCATAGCCTGGTTACTTTTCATACTGTTGCATATGTGATTTAGGAGAATTGTCCGAGTCTAGTGTGAATGTGTGAATGTGTGACTGGTCTGTGAAAACAATATATACGGAGTAGTTGTATACTTGTATACGATTACAATAAGTTTCCTTTTAATGGTCGACTTAATTAGTTCACCCAGTTCTCTATGCAACCACTATTTTAAAAACATTGAAATCCACAAATAAAGATATGCACGTTCCCATAATAACAGCATCCCAAAATTTTCCATCAATAAAATTTTCAAAGAAGTGGCTGTCAAGCCAATAACATTGAGCTGTTGGCTAATGTTATACATCTGACTTGATCACACCCACAACTGATTAAAAGGTCCAAATAAGGCTATTGCAAAAGCTGTGCCTTGTATCCAAACAAAAGAAAATTATCTGAAAAGGGAAAGCATGGCAAATACATTCACAGTACCTCGCACTACCTCATATTGTGGGAGAAATGGTAAAAATGGGTTGTAATAAAAGGCACACTTGAAAGTTAAAAATAGAACAGTGTTGTACCAAACATATCAAGATTAGACTGTGAGCTCAAACAAGGATACTACCCAAGCATTCTATTTCACTTACACTCCCTCACTCTATCCAATTCATATTTTCTCATCAGACTTTGGCGATCAAAAGACACAACTTTGGCCATTAACTTCTTAACTAAAATGTAAAATTTGTCACACTTGATTTATCGAAACACCTTTTTTCATATACTCTCTAGTAAAAAGTTATCATTAGTGTGTAATATGAGAAAATACTGATGACAAACCCAAAATAAATGGGATGGAGAGTAAAAACCAGGATGCTGCTGCAATAAATAAAGTCGGAAAAATAAATCATTGCTTGATAGAATCCCTATTATCTCACCTGAGATATTTTCCATCTACTGACTGTATGTGTGCCCATTCTCTACGTCCACAACGATCCTCCTGAAAGTGATCAGACAGTCGCATAGCCTCCTTCAGGTGGGCCTAATCACCAGCAAACTTGATCAGACAGTCGCATAGCCTCCTTCAGTTGCATCCAAAAAAAAATCAATATATAGTGGTTCACATTTCACCAAAAAAAAAGGAACACTCAAATCAATTAAATTAGAGGACAAATTAGAAAATTTGTGTTGAAAGTATCATATGACTACTCATAATAAAAAGACCATTAGCAAATAAAGCGAGTCTTTTTCTTTTCCAACAGAATCAAAAACCAAAGAATACAGATAATCTAAACTTCTTTTAGAAATGTAAATTTCAAAGCAACCTCGTCTAAAACCTCAAATGTAACTCGTGTGACAAAGTCCTATGATTAACAGGACCACCATTTATTAGCTCTACTAGCTTCATCCAAGACAAACCTACCCACCTAATACAACCTCAGATAATAATTAGAGAGTAAGTGCAGAGCGGCAAATAAACACACAGAGAAATCTAGTTCAATAGATCAACAACAACAACGTGCACATAACCAGAACCAATTGAGCCAACTGAGGGTGGAAACATATGATCCACTTAATATACTCAAGAGGGTGGTGGAGACTTTAAGATCAAGTCGGAACAAGGCTTCATTATGTGGCAGATGATCCAACGGGATAGATACAGTATATATATGTGGCTTGTGATTGAATCACATGGTACAAAACAGAACAAGTTGTTGTTCAAGAACGAAATGTGCTAACTCCTCAACTTATCAACATTATTCACTTTCATCAGAATGGACTTTGCCCTTGGAGAATAATAAAATTTAAATCTAGATGGAGTAGAACATACTTCTCGTCTCATTATTAAAAGGTAGGTTATAATCTTAGGCAACCACTGATTGAAACAATAACCTTTGAGATTCTTACATACGGTCTATCGCAAATGATTGGCCACATCAAATAAGAATAGAATATGTTGTCATACCTTGAAATTCGTATGGTCTAATGCTGAAAGATCGCACAGATGTAATTTAACACCAGCAGCACAAGTTAAATTACTCTATACAACAAATCAAAGCACTCAAATTTAATTAAAAAGAGATGGCATTTGAGTAACTAACCTGAACAAGATGTAATTTAACACCGGCATCAGCACAAGTAAGTTCTAGAAATGGCTCCGAGATTTCCAGGAAACTGAATATCATTCAGGAATTCAAACTCATTCATAAATTATTAAATTGCAACAATATAAGCACCATGCAAGCAGTTAAAATTGCATGGACGAAGTAAGAAAATGAAGGAAAAAGAGATTATCTACCAGGATGTGGAGCTCCGGTAGTAGCATCAATCGGTATTTAGCTTATCACCTGTCAAAACCGAATTCAAATGACAACAAATATGGAGTAGTAGAAAATCGAAAGAAGAAAAGAGATGATAACGAGTAAAAGAAAGAAGACATACAGAGAGCGGAAACGGAAGAAGTAGGAAGTAGAGATGGAACGGGAGGTTGAGAGTCAGTAATGGTTGAGTCGGAAATGGTTGGGAGTGGAGACAGGACGGAGTTATTGAGAACTTTCAACTTTGGGACGAAAAGTATTGCGCCTAATTTTTTAGCAAGGGCAACAAAGACAGTCATTTGTAGCCCATACATACAAAAACGGGCAACGAAAATATTTATTTGACGCCCAATGCGGTATATGGGCGACGAAAACAGAAATTGTTGCACAAAGTTTTATTTTTAGCTTCGAATTCATGTTTGACGCCCAAGTTTATATTATTGTGCGACGAGTTAAATATTTGTTGCCCATATTATAACGTTTTGTCGCCCAAAACACTTTTTCTTGTAGTGAATAACAAGAATGATAGCAAATAACAACTAATCAAATATTGCTAATAGCTAACAACATGTTGGATCAGCTACCCTAATCATAGACCACTATAATACTCTTTCTGAGGCCATGTCCTTGACAATAGGAATGCCAGACTGCTCTGTTTTCTTATTTAATCAATTTTTTGTAGATAGATCTTGAATTTTGGACCATGCTAATTCATGCTACAGTTACCTAAGTCTATGGCAGTTTCAGTTTAGCTCAGTTTGAGTCGATATGACAAGTTGATTACACTATTAGACAGATCAAGGAGCAATAGAGCACAAAGAATCCACAAAGCTAAAATTTACAAAGAGGTCCAGAAATAACTAATGAACGTAGTAGGAATATCATTCAAAGCACCTGCTGCCTTAGCCCACCAAAAAGATAGAAAAGCTCTTCACAAAAATAATCCATCTACGGAATGCCAGGAGGCCTAGAACTATACAGAAACTTGCCTTCTTTCTTCCAATCTATATAAGATTATAACAGAGTAGGGCGCAGAATTACTCATGTGAGGGTAATTTGCCTCCATGAGAGGTAGGTACACGGTACACCACATTGTCACCTCCTTTTCATCCTTTAATAAACATCCTCTATTACTTATCAAACAAATTATTCCAAGGAATCGACAACAAAACTGATTATCTCAACTCCTAGTCAATGTCAACCAAGCCCAAGAACAAATGAGCAACATAGGAAAGGTGCAGTCTCTCCTGAGTCATCTTCTTCAGAACATAATACCATGTTTAAACTGAAAATAATACATGGGATCTTGAGTCCAACCTTAAAATAATATTTACAGCCCGACAGTAACGTATCACCTAAAACGCAACCTTATGATATCTTCGTACACTATCAGTGCAGCCGATAACGTCTCAAAATGTGTATATGATTACCTTCAGAACCTTTATAACTAGATCGTGATGCGGTGGCGCAGCCTAAATTTATTATTATGGATTTAGTTCTTTACCGAACTCAAAGCTGAAGAACCATGGTTTAAAATCTCGGCCAAGACGTATCATATCTCAAGAGATGCATCGGTATCGGAGGAGGCCGATACAAGATAACTCGAGATGTATCTGGTAAATTAAATATTGGAAGACAGGCCAAGACGAGCGATGTATTTATAACATGTATCGGCCAAATTGGCCCAATACGGCCCACGATGAACTCAAGATGTACGAGTTTATAACTTATACCAGCCAAACTTTGTAATGAAAAGCTCTTAAAAATTGTATAAGGTGGTCAAAATAATTATTCTGAATACTCGTAGAATGAATACTAAATTTATACGAAATAGCCAATAGATTATAAACTATCTACAAATGCTTGTAAAATAAGAAATCGCAGAAATAACTGCGACTCGGAGCGCGACGGCCGAGTCGAGGACGCTTCCGCAACACCGTTACAGTGACCGATACCCTGATTTTGAACCATGGAAGGAACTGGCCTTAACCCTAGTGAGACTGCTTAAGATATTGCCCAGACAAAATACAACTAACAAGGTCTCTCATATAAATTTTATATTTGTAACACGCCACAAAACTCTCGAAGTCTCTGACGACCTTTTTACCCCCCCTCCCTCCCTCCCCCCCTCCCCTTCTTGGCCACAAATTTGCAGAAGCCCTTGGTTGCAGAAGGTCCTACTCCTTGTCTCATGTCATTAATCACCATAACAACATCAAAACCTACTTCAAACCATTATTTGACTATACAAAGATACCCACCAGGAATTACCAGCAGCGTTAGATATGATGTCATAAAGTATCCATGGATGAATTCTGGATTGTACTCCAAGAGAAATAGCCTCAACTGCAGCAACAAGATGGATGGCCTCAAGGACGTCAATAACCATTTTTACTTTACTGCAAAAGGTACAAACTGTATAAGGTCTCCATGTCCCACATGTGATCGTAATAAGCCTAATATAGATGCAATTAAGCAAAGGTCTATAAAATTTAATGGCTTGGAAGACAATAGAACGACAGATGGTTAAGAAAAATCAAATACGTTACAACAATGGTATTAAAAAGCTCATTTTAAGCTACGTAACAGAATTTAGGTTTTATACGTTATTTCTTAACACGTTAGCCTCAGATAAAAACAACACTGACTGGCTACACCAATGGATATTTCAAAGTGTCGGTGTTGCTTAACCAATACTCTCGTGAGATAATCTATTTAACCATTATATTCCCAGAAAAGTAAGGGACAATTGAATTTGCGATCAAAAGGGTCGTAAGAGACTGAAGATAGACTACAAACATGAAAAATCAACACAAATCTCAGATCTTAAGCTGACGTGAAGATTAAATGCATTCGGTAAAGCTCTTTGAAACTACAGCTGCATTGTCTGCAACTTGTAACCTTAGATATCCCGAAACGGAGATTCCTGGACTGAGATATCCTATGCAGTTACAATTTAAATTATCTAACTGAAATGAAAGCAGAATCTAGATCAATTGGCATGTGATACTTTGAAATTAAATTTTAGCTCCTGCAAAATCTTACAAAATAACTAATCTGTGAATATTACTCTCTACAAGTTATATGCTCAGTTGCAACTATACATAGAACCGTACCTTCCAGCACCAATCTCACCATCAAACACATACAGCTTTTCACACATAGCTGAAAACAAAGACAATATATTTCTAGTCAATATACAGACTGTCTATCTGTGTGTCTGGTACAACATTAGTTGAGAAAAAGGTCAATCAATTGCGTCTGGAACTATGATTACCAGAGAGAAGCGGATGCGCCTTTGTAATTGCATTAGACTTCCCTGATGATACCATCTATGATAATTAGGGGAAAAAAACAATAATTAGATACAAGTACTTATCAAGATGAACATCTAATTCCAGAGAAAAGAGCATAATCTTTTGCTAAAAGGACAGAGATGACATACCATAAGTTTTCCCTTCAAATCTTCGGACATTCCCTTAGAGACATAAGCGTCAACCACTCCACTAATTCCATACTCCTCTGAAAAAAATTTATTGCTTACACTATCAGAAATAGCATGAGAAAACAGTGCAGAAAAAAAATAATGGCCCTGTCACTTTGAACAATGGTAAAAATGTGTTAAGGACGATTGATAACTTTTAGAAGAGGCCTAAAGTGTCAACTCTGTCAAGAATATGATTTGTCTATAAATGCTTCACAAAACTTAATATACAAAACATTTGATTATGGTTGTAGTCATTTGAGTATTTGACAATGTAATAACGATTTTCTCAATTCATAGAGTGTCAAGCCTAAAACTTTAAATTGCTTAAAAACATGTCCTTTTTTGGGTAGAGTGGAATTGTGAAACAACTACTCAATAGCACACTTAATGAGCTTTTTAAGTTGCTTTCCTTACAATTATATGAAAAAGACTACTACCTATATATCGGAAGAAACTTTTATGTAAAAGTAAAAGAAGAGGAAAAGAACTCGAAGAAAAACGGGGAAAAAAGGTGAAGCTAAGAGAATTCCAGATTTTTAGTTGAGAAAGCCTCTTGTCAATCCCTTCAATCAAACAATGATTTAAATTTCAAATTTCCATGTCATTCTCCGAATTACCTTCCTCTAATAAGTTTGGGTAACCTGTCCGAATTTGTTTCCAATGGGGTAGAGCAACTAGACACTCATTGCATCAAGGACATTTCCTTGCCCCTCGTGTTATTCCTTTTAACTCAGGGACGTAGTAGAAAACTTAAAATAAATTAAATCTTGTAGATCTGGCTACGTGTTCTTTATACTTTATAGTTGACTAATATCCTTTTCTATCTTAAAATATCAAGGAAAGAGACCTAAGGACACCTACCGAATTAGTACAATCACCAAATGTTATGAGGATTCAGGTAAATAAGCTTCCGTCCACTATTAATATCTACACCACAACCACATTTTCTGAGAATGTTGTGCTTGTGAGACTAACTAAAACCATTTGAAAGGCTAACTCATCTATCATCCATTGTTGCATAACTCATTAGTAAGACTAAATCATCTATGGGTTACATACTTCAGCAATAATAATGTTTACCACCACTATTATTGCATATTCAGTCAGTGGTGATTGTTTTAAGTGCACTAGAAGGAAACGAAAAGATCAAAGAGTACACAAATACTAGTGTAAGGCGGCCTAACACAAGTATATTGTAAACGGGTTTCATTGGTACCTACTTTTCACTACTATGGGTCATGAGCTCCTGGTGAATTGCATCTGTTTACACAGGAGTTCTAAAAGCACTTTACAGACGACCAATTACAAATATTATCAAGAGAAATATAGAACCAAAATACACAAGATGTACTAAGATACTGTGTATGTAATTATGAAAGGAGGAATTATACAGCAAGAGTGTCAACTTGCCTGTTAGACATTTTTCCAACTTTTGAACTTCAGCGGGTAATACTACAGTATGGAGAATAATTGTTGCATTTTTGTCCAAAACTGCAATGATTGAGATCAGTTCGTAGTTTAGTAATTTTAGTTTACTGAAAAAAAATTCACTATCTCCAAATTAACCACCTTACCTTTCACAACACCATTTGGGCCCAAGATATATTCATTTATTTGTTCCAGTCGCGATATTAATAGAACTACAGCTGTCACACCTGCAAGCCATAAATCGGAAACATTTCGCAAGCAGCGTCTTTCAGCATAATACATACAGAAAAAGGAGTGAATATAATTCTACAATTTTAATAGTGAGTACCTTTTATAGCTAGAGCAAAAAAAAAAAAAAAAAAAAAAGGGGTTAATTTCCTTGAACCGGGGGGGGGGGG
>JAYMSF010001310.1:0-12356 GCA_036897335.1 Silene vulgaris
TAACTTTTATCACATATGGTATAGCTTTATTTATTATTTATTTCCTTATTGAAATGGAGAGATTCTAACATCATAAATCTAGTTGTTTCCTTATTTAAGCGTAGGTGGTTTGGAGGGAAAATTTTTAGATAGACTTATTCTTTTATTTATAGGGGGATTATTATGAGATGAGCACTTTTTAAGAGTGGACACCTTTTAACCTAAAATAGTTCCAATAAGGATTTAGACATGCATGTTAGACTAAGTCTTACGAAGTCACGAGTACCAAAACAAGTCATACATCTAGAGGTTGTGTTAACTTAGTCTCTTAATTATTACTCGTAGAACATTATTAGATCCTATATAATCAATACAATACAAAGTATGTCTTAAGATAATTTGTAATTACATTTTCTTATTTTAGTAGATAAATATTCTAAATTTTGTTTCACTCCTAAAATCGTGGGGCCAAAAAATTCCTTCCTACCATCCATCTCTTTTAGTTCATATCAATCACATTCATTTTTCTTTTTTCTTTCATTGTCTTTCAATTATTTTTCCTAAATTATATCCATAAACAAACCTAGCTAGATTTTCCTAAGGTTCATCAACTAGTTAAGAAAATGTCGTGGTTAAAATTAGCAGTGAATAAGGTTATAGAGGAAGAAAATAAGAAAAAAGCGAACTTCTCACGCATTCGTAATGTTGTTGATAATGTAGTACTTCATGCCGGTCATGTTGTTTCTACCGGCGTAAACCTTTTTCAAGATCGTATTGTAATTCTTTCCTTTGACCAATTTTTCTTATATTTTGTCGAATTTTATATTTCTCTAGATTATATAGAGTAATATTTTTGCGTTACAATAAAAAAAAATGGTGAAATTTAGACGATATTTTATGATGTTATAAGTATGTGCAAAAAGAGATACAATATAGAAAAAATGCATCCAAGACATATAATCATGTTAAATTCAATTCTTTATGAAAGTGATTATTAAAAAACAAGTAATTTGTCATTATACCTAGTGCTTCTGGGTTGTATAAAAAAAATTGATCGAGTTTACGATAAAATTTTGTATGAAACTAATGATAATATATTATTAAAAATTCAGATTTTATATTTCAGGTAAGTCAAAGTCCACAAAATTTTAAGCAAGAAATGGAAAGATTGGAAGAAGATATCATCTCGTGTAGAGGGAAAGAGAGAGTTTTGCTCTTACAAAAGTTGTTGAATTTAATTGTGCAAATTGAAAGAATGAATCGGAATTTTAGTGATGGTGACAAACGTCAAGTATGTCAACAAGACAAAAGCGTGGAAACTGATAAGGAATTAACACAAGTAAGCATATATCTTAAAAATAGTTTATAAAGGTTAACGCTATTTTGAATGTTTGACTCGTCAAACTAGTACTTTAATGGATATTCTAACGTGTGCCCTAAGAAAACACATTAATATTAACAAGCCATATGAGGAAAGGTTATCAATATTATTTCATGAGAAACTAAAAGATGAACTCATTGTTGCTATTTTTAATGAAATAATTTGGAACATCTTTATTCCTCGTAGATGTTTCCAAACAGTTTGGAGAAAGGGCACTTAAAAAACACATGATCAATTGATCATGACTCATGAGAGCATGATCTTTACAACGACATCATTTGTTCATGATTATTAATTTTTTATGCACAATATTCTCAGTAATTGAAAGTTTCTTATTACAAGGACATCATCTGAGCGGCTGAGCCTAGAGTCTTACACTCTTATTAGAGCTAATATCAAACAAAAGATTCTTATTTTCGTCTCTAGAAATAGGTTTTATAAGGGAGTTCCAGCTATTCACATCAACATAAGCACTTTTACCAATAAAGTTAGCCTTGAGGGGTATGATCGTATGACAGGAATAAATCAGCCTAGTACGCCACTAAAATATTTTGTAAAAGCTTTAGCAACACTGTCTAATCCAGTTCTCCTAGGCCTTGAGCATCACAAAACACTTCCAGTTATTTGAGCATTTTTCCTTTCATATACTTTTGCAAAGAAAAGCCTAGTGCAATTGTCATTTTTTACTACATTATCAACTTTCACTTTTTGCAAGAATAATAACCTCGGCTTCTTTAAACTTGAAGTACTGTGCGCTATTAATTCTCTCTTCATTAATAACTTCAGCACAATTAGGAACCTCTCGCAGTTGCAAATGACGTCTAATAAGAGCCTCCTTTGATTGCAGAATCCATCAAGACTGTTCAAACCTCATCCACAATATCATGATACTTGGGGTGGTTTATCCATCAATTAAGAAAACTAAACTTGATTACTAGATGTTTATCTCCAAAAACAGAAACAAGAATTCGAGAGTGGTCTTATATAATACCATCAGACATCATAAATGTAGTAGAGGAGAGAAACCTAGTACTTTCGCACTTTTACAACATTGTAACTCTTCAAATTTCTAATAGAGTAACGCCTCTTTGGTATGAAAATGTGATTTTCTAATGTTGTGTCAAAAATAATAATAGCTTGTAGAAATCACTTTTTCTCAAAACTTACCCTATGAGTGATGAACTCCAATAGATCAAAGTTATATTATTTTTTCGTATTGATAATCAAGTTCAATTAATCATTCATACACGGAGTGTATATGTATCGAAGCTCAAAAATACTATGTTGATTTTTTTTTTCACTCTGTTGAAAGATCATAATTTTAAAAATATTCAAATTTCATACTTAATTACTCTCCTAACTACGTTTAGGCAATATGATAATTTTACTAAAATTATGACGTTAACATATTTCCGAACAAAGTTAATTAAGGTTTGATTAAAAATTTAAGCACTTTTTCTTGCCTACTTAGATTAGTTTTAATATTTTCTATTATTTATTTTTCCAGGTTTCATGTTATGACTTAAAACATGCAAATTATGCTAATGAAGAACTTAGTCTTTATGAGGTATTTCTTAAAAGTCAAGTTATTGAGAGCATACTCCTATCAATGGTAAATTCTCAAAACTTATTACTCTTATGAAAATAACTAAAATTAAGTAATAAAACTCATATAAGACGCTAATACTTGTGACATTATTCTTTTTCTTATATTAGATTCTTGAAGCGCCTAGTGATGAAGAAATAAATCATCTTCACGAAATTTTCAGGTGAACTTGTTATAATTTTAAATCACTATTGTATGCTTTAAAATATCACAATAAGATGCATTTGATGTTTTGGCATTATTTTGCAGAATTACACTCATAGCAGAAAAAGACCTTCATACTTCTATTATTCATTGGATAGAAGAGTTAGCAAAAGTATTTTCAACATACCATGAAGAAATACTCGTAAGTATATATATCATAATAGAATATATAAACCTAAATGTTTATATGTCTTTACTTTCTTTACTTACTAGTTTTAAACCCGTGCAATATTTGCACGAATAATACAGAGTAAAAAATTAATAAAATTTATCTCGATTTTTATATAATAATACGTCGTATGGTCTTATATGGAATTTTTGTACAAAATTTTATCTATTGAATTATCAAATGGAAACATAATTTGTAATTTTTTTTTGTTTTACCCAATTTGCAGTAATTTAATTATGTACTCGTAGTTTATGTACAAATTGCAGACTTTTTCAAATGAATTTGAATCGGATATGAAACTTTTTACAAAAGTTTATGTATTGAATTATCAAATGAAAGCTTAACAATTAATGTGTATCTAAGGCAGATATGCAATTCCTCACTTCACTAAAAAATTTAAATTTTTTCTTTAAAAAAAAAAAAACCACTCGCTTTCTTCTAATGACCCGCATGAATTAAAAATTATGACCAATCACAACTCTTTGAAAAAGTTTGCATTTAGCCTTTTATAGTATAAATATTTTGAGAACAAGAATGAGCTCAAGTACGGGTGAACAAAAAGTGGCCGGGACCAGCAAATCTGACCGACTTGACCGATCCGGCCCAGACTGGATACATATCGGTCCGGTCTCCGGGTCCCAAAAAATATGGTGACCGGTTTCCGATCCGGTCCACATTAAAAAAATCAATTTAACTTGTAAAGTAGTACTAGTTCGGTTCAAACGCGGAAAAAATCGGACCTAAAGGGTTTCGATCCGGGTCCCCTCATAACCGGTCCGATCCTCGGTCTTGGCGTATGTGGTTCTTCGGTCTACGGGTTCATCTGGTCCGATCCGGTTTCGGACCGGTGAACACCACTAAGCTCAAGTGGTAAGAGCTCTCTTATTCCAACCATAAAGTTGGGGGGCTCGATTCTCACATACACGCGATACAAGTTCGCTCATTTGACCGACAAAAAATAGAATAGAAATTTTAGTACTTGGAATGGAAAATGATGTTACTCCAATGAAAATGACACTAATTAGCATAAATTATGTTTATTTCATTTGATAATAAACCACGATAAAATAAAATAGCGATTTCAAATACAAAACGCGAAACCAAATTAGTTTGAAGTGGGAAATAATTTATAAGAAATTATTTATATGAGTGGTCAAGTGGCAGAGTATTTTTTATTTTGTTTAATGTTAAATAAATTTAGTTTCAATTTATTTAAACTCATAACATAGTTTGTAATTGTAATAATGAGAGCTTTTTTACCTCCTTGTTCTCATAGATGAAACGAGATGAATTACTGCAATTTGCTCAAGTTTCAATGTCTGGACTTAAAAGGAATGTTGATATTACAAGGTACAACATAAAACTATATAGTTAATTAAATATTGGTTGCCTTGAAATCATCATAAAATATTTAGCAATGTACTTAAGTGGCTAAAATCTTTTAAAATATTACTGGATTTGTAACAATTTATTTATTTTTCAAAAGTTCTAGATATCAATGTATCTGTTTTCTTGATACTCATTATAGATAAATGTGACGCTTTATATCCGTATAGATAAATAAACTATAATTTTATTTCTACCTCATATTATGCAACTTCATCTCAGGATAGATGTAGAAGCAAATAATTTGAAATCGCAACTTTATTCTATTACAATTAAGCCTTTGTGTATTGAGGATGATGACAAACTTTTCCAACCAAAGAGTTTCCTAACAACTGAGGTATGTCTAATTTAAATTTGTTTACAAAATATTTTATCCATCCTAATTATTTGTTTATCTTTAACGTTGCCTTGTCTAACTTGGACGACTTATTTATCACTACCATCTTACATATTATACCAAGTATATAACTATATAAGTCAAACCATCTAACTGGACACAATCCAAGGATTCTTTAATGTCCATAAGCTTATGAGACATATTACTCATCATCTCCTTAACTTTCAAGACCACATAAAATCACCAAGGCGAACCCAACGTAAAAATATTAACATAGATAATCTAACTACATGATTCCAAAGATCCCTTCTTTACTCCCCTTACCATATACAAAATTAACATATTAGCCTATGGAAGCTAAACGATGAACCAATTTACAATTAATAAAATGCTCTTAATTAATCTCCACAATTTCAACGTCCAAAACTTTAGGTTCTAGACGTTGAGATCTTGTGTATCTTCTATAATATGTTTTATAATTTTATTAAAAATACACCATAATTGTTAATTAATCATGGATGCTTGTGCGGGTTGGTTAACAAACATTGGTGTGGCTCATCAAGACCGGCAACTTTGTGCCTATGAGTTCTCGGATATGCCGGGACATCTTTTTCATTTGGTGGAGGATGATATGAGAAGTGTTTCTTGGCCTCGAGTTGTTCCGTTTAATGCTTTTTAGTAGTTCTTTAGTTATTTGTCTGTTTTAATTCTGGGTTAATTCCGCTTCTTGTCACCAAAAAAACTAATCATGAAGAAGCAAAATCAATATATCGCGCTTGGGACACTCATAATAACGTGTTTTGAAATGATACTTTATTAACTTTACCATTCAATTTTTCACATAAATAAAAGACAAAACTTACCGTATCAAAAACTTTCCCGGAAGTTAAAGTTACATTCTAATATTCTAAATATTTCAAAATTATATTTTGAATTGTTTGTCCTTTTTTTATAGGCTTTAAAGGAGGCACTTTTTAAAATTGAAGTGTTTTTAAAGTTTAAATCTCTAATGTTAAAGAAGATGACATTCCAAGATAGGGAAACTCTTGAAAATTATGCATGTAAGGTATTATATCTCTACACTTTTTAGTTTACTATAAATTTTAAAAAGACTATGATTTATATAATCACCATGTTTTCACCTTTGTTAAATTACTTCTCTTCAATATTAAGTATTCTTGTAAATTATATATTTTGAGCTTGGATATTGTACACAAAAGGAATCTTTTAAGACAAAACTTATGCATCTCCCATGAGTTTCTCCCTTTACTTAATTATAAATCTCCAAAAATTATTTCTCAAAAGTCATGTAAGTTTTAGACTAAAGAAGATTAAATGTTAAGATTAGGTATATTTTAGGTAGATTTTAATTTATATTGAAAAAAGGATTATTTTATTATTTGATAAATATACTAATACTTTTTTGTGTTTTTTGAGGATATGTGACAGGTTAACAAGTTAAAGATTTTGTTGCGATCACTCACAAACTCAACCTTAAAAGCAGAAAAGCGCATATTTGACCACAAGTTAGACATTTATACTATTCTCTTACATAACTACTTAAAAATCACAGTATTCATTATTTAAATTATTTATTATATCTTTTGTGCATACTATAATCTAGTCGTTCCTTTTTTTTATACGATATTCTCAAATTTCCAATATCTCACTCCTATATTCAATATTTCTCAAAATAAACAATATACTTTTGCAAAATTTAAAGTGAAAGGACTCATTTAGGAAAACGAATATGTTATGTAAAAATAACCCGGGGGAGTAATTAAATTTATTAAATACGTTATCTAATGAAATACTTTGCTCGTACTTGCAAGCTTTTCCATACGTTATCTACAAAACATATACTCCGTAAATGGTTTCAAACTTTCAGCTATGTGGTTACATTTATTTTTACATGAAAATTATTAACATGTTAAAAAGCGTTTTGCTTCTTTTTATTTTTCCTCAAATGATTAGTAATATAGGGATGAAGGGTTTCAAACAATTTTACACGTAAGAAAATCGATACATGACATTAAACAAATTCCAACAAAAATTGTCTAAAAGATAATACTCCAACACCTATAATTAAATAATGCGTAAATACTTGTTATTAAACGTGATTTTCCTTAATAAGGGGTCGATATGAGTTTTTCTTTTCAACAATGTTAATACACTTACTATAAACATTATAATAAAGGTTATACTTACTGAAAAAGTATGAATACGTAATCATTTGATCATAACTTAGGTATTAGGGAATCAAATAAAATAGTAATTTTAGATACGGTGATGAAAATGATAGTAATAGTACGTAATGTAAAATAATTACAATATTCCATACAATAATGATTTAATGCACGTTTGTTTATTTTTAGAGTATAAATTAAGATTAAGCATGCATGTTAATTGAACTTTACAAATATGAAAAAAGAAATCATTTGGTCTACGTCGATATTGAATGTGTCTTATACTTCATCTATTCAACTCAACATTGTATCTATTCCTTTTTTGTCAATTCAACTCCACATTGCTAGTTTCCTTATTTGTTTAATTTTATGACAAAAGTGTCCTTGTTAGGATTGTAAAATTACACAAAATATCACTACTATAATATTACTTGTACTTTTATATAATATACACACCTTTCATCCACTTGTTGTACTTTTAATATTATAATATAGTCTTCTTAATAATTGTGCATAAAGTATAAGTGCAATATTGTATAGTTGAATAGAGGGAGTACATGATAGATGAATTATTTAACTATAACATAATTTCGATGTAAAATGCTTCTCATATTTAACCAGGAATTGTAAAGATGAGACCCAACATTTTGGCTCAATCAAAGCTTTTGAAGTAAGCCTCACAGAGAAGGTTATTTAGCCTTTTATTTCATTCTTATGAACGTTAGTTTAGTCATAATTTACTGCTTATTAGAGTATAGTTGTTCAATATATTATTAATCTTTCTCACAATTAAGTTTATCGAGACTATTTTTATGTGAGGAAACATGATGAAACCAATGAACTTTGTTGTGAAACACATGGAGTATATAAAGTTAGAGTAAATTATCAATAACTCTCTTTTAAAACACACTTTTTAAAATTTACTTCCTTTTAAAAAAAAGTTTAAAAATTACTCCCAAAATATTGCAAAAATTTAAAAATTGCTACGAAACCCCTATTTTTACATTTTTATGACAAAAATTTAACATGAATTCTGTACTATAGGTGGTCTTCTCATATTAATCCTAATTTTACTTCAACCCACAATAAACCAAAATATTACCCCATCTTCTCATAATAGATTCAGGTGATCGGCTCCCTATATAACAAGTTGAAGACTTTTCCTTATACACTTTACCAGAAACCTTGCCATTCTCCCTCATTGGCCACCTACACCACGTATACCACTGACCTACAACAACCACTAGTGGCGCACCAATAAGAATCAGGTAGTGAGTCCCTCATATTTCCCCTGATTTACCTGCTTGGCGTCTACTAATTAAGTGCTTTTCACTTATCAAGCTTGGGAACTCAAATAGGCTTGAGCAGCTCCATTATGGGTTCACATATATGGAGGATGAGATGAGGGTTGTGTTTGTGGCTGAGTATCGTAGGATGAGAGAAGATGAAGATGATTTAGAGTTTAGGGTTGAGACTGAAGTTGAGAGGTATGACAAGGATGATATGTGTGATAGTCCTGCTAATACTAGTGTTGGGTAGAGGAATCCTAGTTTTATTTTTCATGGGGTTATAATTAATTTGATTAAGGGTAACAAATATTATTACAGGGTATTACTCCCTCTGTCCACCCACACATATATGGTTAACGGAGTACTAATTAACTATTATTGAGGAAGTGATGATGATATGCAATTGTAATCATAATAAATTTAGATAAATTGTTTCAATTTGGGAGAATTGTTTGAGAAAAAGCGGAACTTATTTTATCATTAGGCTTGCGAGCAACTGCTGATGTAAGTATTTGTGCACCTACATTTGTTTGATATATCGCCATGGTAGAATCAGGTTTACCAATGTTTTCCTTTAACAGTTAAAAACATCAGATTGAAATAATTAGAATTAGCTTGGATTATTTTTTGGAGGTGGGCATTTTGTCATGGGAGCAAGTCCGGGGAGAAAGGGAAGTAAAGATGTGGTATGGATGGTGGTGATTGAGTTTGTGAAATCAGAGGGAGATAATTTGATTAAGAAGAATGGAGTGTAGAAGAAAGAAGACATAAGAAGAACAAGAGAAAGAAACGGGAAGAAGTAGGTTTACATAACAAAAATGGGAGATGAAGGTGGTACACCGGCGATGAGTTGAGGTTGATTGAGGAGCTGGTGAAAAAGGTGAGGGAGATGGTATTCGTAGGCATCTTGGGAAGGTGTTGAAAGGTGATGGTGATGGTTGGAAGAGATGGGTGGAAGTGGTAAGGGTGGAAGTGGGTCATGGTTAGTGTTAGCTATTTCATTGTATATGTGTAATCAAATAGAAAGGAAAGTTTTTTTTGATACAAAAATAGAAAGGAAAGTTAGAGATAATCTCTTTCCTTTTCCTTTTAACAATTTCACGATTTATATCTTTTTTTTCCCATACGAACGAAACTTCCCGTAAGTTTCTTGTTTTGGCCATTCATCTATGATGAGATCGATGACGATCTGTACGTTATAGAACTTTAATGTATGGTTAATTATGATTGTAGGAATTGATACTTGAAATCGAAATGCTTGAAAAGCAAAAAGAGAAGGTTGAACGTGAACTAGAAAAGGTACTTATTCTTCCGTAAATTTATCTTTTAAGAGGTTTATCTTTCATATTTTTCTTAAATTATCTTATTTATTTCTAAACACTGATTTGCACATTAGCATATTTTAAGTCTCAAAGGTCTTTACTCTTAAAGTGATACTAATATAGTTAATACATAGTACTCCGATATAAAGTAATTCATGATACAAAGATAAAAATAGCTTAAACAACTAACCTGGTCACATATATTGATTTAGTTTCTGAAATGAAGGTAATCTAAAGTAAAATATCAGTGCCGAACAATAATCATTTAAATAATAGGAGTACATGTAAAATAGAACTTAACTCAAGTTTTTGCATCAACCAGCAAATATGTCAACATATCGATTTGGATCTAGACAATAGTCAACTAGTTTTCGTTGCATTACTACTAATACTCTACAAACTTGTGAAGCTATTATTTGTTATTTGAATTCAAATTCAAACTCTTATATTATAATAACAAAATTAATATAAAAAAATATCAAACACCTTACAACCTAAGAATAAATGTATAAAAGCTTACATTTTTTTAAAATAATGATGTGTGATTACTTATATTGGTTGACATAGTTCGTTAAAACATGTGTCACGTATCCCATGCTCAAACTTCCATAAGAGCAATTTGGCCTAGGTTATGTTGTGTTGAGTTAGAGCATGCTACATTGCTACCCTAGTAAAAGGGTGGCTAACTTGATATCACTGGTTTGGAAGTTATCATGTGTAACAGAAATTTACTTATTAACGCACCTGCTAGAAGGTAGCGGTTACAGGTTCCATTGTTATCCAAAAAATAAAATTATCAAAGTATAAGAAAATGCTAACTAATAAAATAAATTATGCCACATCTAACTCCATTTATTAAATAAAATAAGTTAAATTATCCTTTTTCATTACTTTAATATCATCATAATCCTCTCATTTTTTCATTACAAGCAAAAAAATAGTAAAGAGTTTATTCCTCATAATTAATCGCCATGTAGTATCTTACCAAATAATAAAGGATTAAGAAACTTCGTTACCTTACTTTAACCTCGGATTTTCATTTAATATTTTTTCTAACATTTCCATTGTATATGGATTATTAAAAATTGTAATCATAAGACCAAAAGAATGTTTAAGGTTCTTTATGATACTAGCTTCATTAGATTACTATAAAGTTAGTTTCATAAGAATTGACGTTATTTCTCTGTTAGATTAATTTAGAAATTGATAAGAGCATGTTACATCCTTATCCATTAGACTAATACTTTTTTAAGTTTAATGTGGAGCACATTTTTTTTTAATTCTAACTAGGTAAATAACTCGCTAGATATGGCTACAACACGCCTTGATAATGCTAAAGAGGAGAGATCCCAATTTCATGAGGCGAACAATACAATTATTCAACATTTACTAACGAAGGTATGTTTTTTTATTTACTTATATCGTTAATATTATTTTATGTTTTATTTAGTTATATCATTATTGAATGAGTTAATTGTTCAATGTTTCTACCGGGTATACATTTTTGTGAATATTTTGATATTTCCGATTTAGGAAAAAGAATTGTCGACATATATAACTTCGTGCAAAACAGAAGTTGGTGTTATAGTGGCGTGGAACAAATTTATTGAGCATGCATGGGACATCCAATATGCTCTTTTCAAGAAAAATGAGAAACAAATCATGTATGACACTACACTTTTAACCTTTTGATATATTAACTAGTAATAATACATACTATGTACTTATTAAATATTAGTGATGTATTAGAAAAAAAAAAAAAAATTACCATTTAGTTGCATACTACTTAATCAATCCTACAATGGTAATGTTAATATTATTGACATTTGTTCGAATGTTACGCATGATGAAGCAATGAGCTGAAGAAATATGGAAAATTTCATGTTGAGATGATTTTGCACACTTTAAAAACCTATGAGGTACTTCAAAATAAATAAACAATAATTAAATTTTTTATTCTATGCATATAAATTAATAGGATTTTACGTGTTCTTCAGAACGTGTTCAGAAATACGGTTGGACAGTTCAAGGTACTTGCACGACGATTAAAATTAAGTGAAGAGTATGTCAACTTATCACACACTTATTTACACTCATTTAATATTTTCTATCAATTATTCATTTAATATTTATTAGTTCTCACAATACAAAGTTTGTTACCTAGGTCAGATGAGACGTTTCACCTTGATGATGACAACTTTGTACTAGCGATAACAAGGAAAACTCTTGAACAAGAGTACTTACAACTTGAATCTCAAGTAATCAACTTTACAATGTACTAGATTATGTTCATGTATCATATTTCATGGTTTACTGATATATTGCATTACATATTTTACTTATACCACATGATTTTTCAAGTAAAAATGATTATTTATGTTAGGTAATATTTCCTCTGTTTTTCTCCTTTTCTTCCAGTTTGACTGCACGAGTGGGGGAGCAGCCTTCTTTGCTTGAACTTGAGTTTAGTGCGCGCTTGGTAATTGAGAACGGAGGG
>JAYMSF010001311.1:0-12352 GCA_036897335.1 Silene vulgaris
TACTTTTCTCAAAAATTACTTTAAATGCTCATATCTCTTAGTCACGATTTCATATAGTCGTGAATTTTTTTCTAAACATGTAGATCTCGAAAAGACAATCATTTTGAAAAAAAAAAGTTTTATTTTCTATATGTGTACCGTAAATAAAAGTCGATCAAAGTTTCTCGGCCGAATAAACTTTGACAAGTCGTAACTCCATTCTAAGATAACATAAAAACACGAATTTTTTTTCAAATCGAACATCTCGTAAAGAGGATCAACTTAGGAAAAAAAATCGCGACTTTTCGTTCTCGTAACTAAGAGATATGACCGGTCAAATATTTTTTCGACAAAAGAAGGGGTATTTGGGGAAAAAGTGCAAACCTTAGGGGTACCATGGAAATAATCCCTAGAATATGAGTTTTATTAGAAATTATATGATATCATCCATTTAAAAATTTAAAATATGAACTTTGAATTAGCAGAAAAAACAACCATAAGCGCAAATTCTTATATTGACAATGTTGATATTTAACTGGATGTATAATCTTACATATTTGTGGGGGGAGACGCAAGATGAAGAAAAAGAAAAAGGATTAAATGAATTTGAGATAAGAGGAAATAAAAGGGTACGTAATGTGAATAGTGTACCACCGTACCGTGATGAGTAAAGTGCCTAGTGTCGAAATAACACTCAAATTAGAACAAATGTTGATAATTTGGGTTGATAATGAGATGATCTAAATTTCGTTGGGCATGCACATTGAATGATCTGACCAAACAATGACTATGAACGAGAATCTCTAGCATTATTTATTTTAAAGCATAATTTTATCACATGATTAATTATTCAAATAATTAAGAAAATACTTGAGTTGTAATGCTAACTACCTATTGTAGATGAGTTAATCGATCCAATATTTTGTAAAGAGTTGCGATATTGAATATATTAAGCAAAAAATGCTCATTCTTGCTAATATCATACACTAAACTAGATAATTATAAAATTAAGGAGCGGTATGTTTATAACTAAAATTAACAAAAATAAATATTTGTAGAAAGGTGATAATCAGACCCGTTTTTAACCCAAACCCGTATAAACCTGAGACCCATACAAACCCGACCCATATTTTATCCGAACTCGTAATCCGCCCGTTCAACCCGTTTGACAGGTCTACACACTTACGAATCAGATTTTAGTTTCAGAATCCACATCAAGCTCTCTCGAGCTAGCAACAAAAACAGAAAACGCCAAGTTTCTTAATACAGTACAATGATACAAATCATTGCAGGTCAACAATCGGCTGGTGGATCAATGAAACCGAACACAAAACCTTTGGCCAAGTTACACAACGTCTGAGCCGTACCATTTTTCTTTACCAACACAATATTCGCTATCACATTAGTCTTGCATGAGACGGTATCACTACAAGCGAACTTTATGGCAGTATTGCTTGTGGTTGTTCCGAATATATTCAGCTATATTATGTCCCTTATTTGCACTGCTCTAGTCTGAAAAGACATAAAAGAACGTGTTATAAAGTTGTAAGTGCTGAAATTACTAAGTTTTCGATATCATGTTATAAGTTCTATCCATATACCGATATACGTATTGATTGCCAATTTATATGGAAATGTCGAATTCACTTGATTTGCAGGAGTGAAGGAATCACATTGCTTGGAATAACATGAATTCTTGCTTCTCAAAGAACTAGAGGAATGATAGCAATAGCATTGATAGGACAAACAGATTAGCATTCTCTTATTCATGGGAACGACGTCAAATCACGAGCTCCATATCCTTTGAACAACACCAAGCTCTCCAAATACATTTCCAATTTTAAATGAGAACTCATATATCTTTTAAATGGCTGCACTTGGCCACTCGCTATATTATAAGCCTTGTTCCCGCAAACTAAATAGCCGCCATCATTCTCACAATAGAACACCTTTTCAAGATTACCATAGCACAACTTGAATACTTCATAACCATCCTCACTTGATTCCCCTGAAAACCATCGAGTCCACGGCCCCTTTTGGTAGTCCTGTTCTAGCACCCATATGCTGGAACTTACCTCAGAAATACTGAAAACGGCTAGCGACCCTCCAAGAAGAAAAAGAAACCTCAAGGAGCCTCTTTCTTCGCAAGTAAATGGCAGTTCCAATAAGGTTAATTTTTCCTGATCAAAGTCGAAGGAACCAAGATGAGTAAATGCAAGCCTGTGGTTATCATTATTTCCAAGCCAATGTGCTGCGCCTCGAAAGAAAATAGCGGTTGATAGAGAATTAAACATCCAAAACATACTAACATTATTGTTCAGAGTACCGACATTGAGAGGATCAGTTCTGACGGTCCATTGTTGATTACTGAGAGTATAAACTGCGACATACATTTTTTCATCCTTTACCAGCTGACTACTATCGAATCCAAACGCTACCACTTTATAATCCTTGCTATCAGGGGCAAACCCGAACAAATACCAACTATTGTGTAGCAAAGAAGAGGGAAGCGGACAATTGGGAAGTATCAACGATTTGCGAATACAAGGGTTCCACAATCTCAATTCTTTAAGGCAACCCTGAGGAGCAGCTCGTTCCACTAAAAGCAAACCATTACAGCTACCTATAAGACGGTACCTGTACGAATGTATTCTAAAAATGTGATCGATTTTACGAAGATTTTCAGCATCACAAACAGTCAGCACACACCCTTGACCTCCAGTGTATCCCATACCCTCGAGGGCTACTAATAATCTATTGCTTGTATTATTTTCAGAATTGAATTGGGCATGCATGTGACCGAAATCAGGTTTATCAATAATGGAGCACCAAGATTTACATACGCACCTAAATTTTAATAGGGTTTTCGCGGGTATTGTTGACAAAATACGAGTCCAAATATCGGGTGGTAAGTACTTGCATTCAGAAATATAGACCAAATTCGATAAAGTTGTGGGATTCTTACTGCTTTTCATTGTAAGAGTTATGAGAGGGAAATGGTAGTGCAGTTCAATTAATTTCTAGTATTTATTCTGATTGTTGGACCGGGCACGATTCCCTCAATTCCGTACAATCGAGTTGAAAAATCTAACGAAGAGCGATCATTTTGCTCATGGACGAAAATGACTAATTTTAAACAAATCATAAATCACTTTATCACAATTCAGATGGTCTATTTTAGTAAGAGTTCCTAAAATCTAATCTTCTAAAATGCATGCCACTTGATAAACATTTATTTTTTCACGGAACTGACTCCTCACCGCGTAGGATCGACTTTCAAGTCCCCAAGCACCACAGCAAACCATTTAGTTATCATTTATATAAAGCAATAACAATTAAAACCGTAGAGTTCATAAAGAGATTTAAAGTTATCACTTTAAATCGATTTAAAGTGATTTCATAGCTTGTCCGTTTTCTTAGTATAACTCGAGTTCTTATGTGTGACGATGGCATGTCCATTTCATAGGTTAGGTTCCACCTATGAAATCACTTTCATTAAGCAATCACAATTTAGACGGTCGATTTCAATAAAAGTTTCCAAAGCTCCAAATACTACTTGATATACCTTAACTATACCCATCAATCTCACTATATACACACATACAAGACCATCTCTGAGGTTTTCGAGGCAAATCAGGTTTTGTACCGAAGCATAAACTACAGGCAGAGCTGCACAAAAATGTTTCGTACTGGTCAATTTTTGGCTGGAAACAATGAACTATGGCGACAAATAATCTAGCAACCTAGAGCCGTGCATCAAAATTCAATTACTGCGCATCAGAGATTAGGAAAATCCCTACTCACCCGAAAAAGTCAGAACATAGCGAATGCCCCTCGCAAATGAATCACTCATATGCAAGATGTGAAACTTCAAATCATCTATTGCAGCTCAGTTACGAAAATAACAATCATGTACTCCGTATATCACACCTTAAACTCATATATGCAGAATTGATAATTCAAGGGATTGTCGGGTTAAAAATAAATTAGCTACGATAATATGCTAGTAATAATACGTATCCTTGCAAAAGCCAAGGGACTGCCAGGATATAAATAAATTACCTACGACGATGTGCTAGGAATAAAAAGTATATCCTTGCTAATCAAACACAAAAGGGATGAGTAGCCATTGGTAGACAAACAGAGTCGTATTCTCTAATTCATGGGTACTTCCTCAAATCACGTGCTTTCCTCAAATTACGGGATTTATATCGTTTGGACAACACCAAGCTCTCCGAATACTCTTCCAATGTTAAACATGAGCTCATAGATTTATGCAACTCCTTCACTTGGCAACTAATTATATTATAAGCCTTCTTCCCATAAACAAAGTAACCACCATCCCTTTCACAATAGAAAATCCTTTTTCGTAAACCATCCCTGAACAAGTTATAACCATCGCAACTTGATTTCCCGGAGAACCATAAAGTCCATGGCCCCTTTTTGTTGTCCTGTTCCAGCACCCATATACTGGAAGTTACTTTAGAAATTCTGAAAACCGCTAGCGACCCCTCAAGAAGAAAAACAAACTTCATGGAGTTTGTTTCATCCGGACTAAATGGCAGTTCTAAAAAGGTGACATTTTCCTTATCGAAGTCAAAGGAACAAAGATGAGTTAACAATTCTTTGCTTTGTATATCATTTTTTCCAAGCCAATATGCTACCCCTCGAAAATAAACAGCAGTTGATAAATATCCAAATGGTCCAGTCGGATCAGGAACGTTCAAATTGGTGAGTTTGAGCGGATCATTTCTGACAGTCCATTGTTGATCACCGAGTGTATAAACTGTATAATATATTTTTCTAGGCTCTTTACCCTGAATTTTGTCAAATTTAAACTCAACGACTTTATAATCCTGACAATCAGGGGCGAACCCAAACAAAAGCCAAGGTCCGATTAAGTAGTTGTGAAATGGGCTCGGGGGAAGAACCAATGATTTGCGAATACTAGGGTTCCACAATCTATATTGTGTCGGTTTCAGACAAGAATTATCATATTGTACCACGAAAAGCAACCCATTACAGCTACCAAGAATACGGTAATCGTACTTATCAGATACCTTAAAAATACGACCGGTTTTTCGAAGATTATTAGCCTGACGAACGGTCAACAACCACCCGTCATGTCCATTACATCCCAATTTCTCGAGGGCAATGAATAATTTTTTATTATTATTCCATGAATTGAATTTGCAAAGTTGGAAATGCAAGTGAACGAAATCAGGGTGATCGATAATGGAGCACCAAGTTTTACATACGCACCTGAATTTTAATAGGGTTTTCGCCGGCAAATTTGAAAAAATACGAGTCCAAATTTCGGGTGGTAAGTAGTTGGATTGTGAAGATGATGATTTCGCCATCTTTCTTCTGTTCTTCATTCTCTTCAGCATCTAAATGGGGGCAGACCGCAGACTCCCTGGACTGACGGAGTCGGTTATATCACCAATTGTTTCTTTATTTAGGTTATATCTCAGTTGCTAGTTGGTTTATCGCAACCGTCGGATATATCCATCTTAAAATTAAAACGGATCAAATAATTCTATTAGAGAAATGAGACAAGCCTTTTTGGGCTTTTTGTATATTCCTAGTAGAGCCAAAATTAATACATTAGACTAAAATTAACGCAGTACCAGACTACCAGCATCGGTACAAACTACAAAGCACATTGTAAAGCAAAATCTCTGCCAAACAGTATAGAAAAAGCAATATTCTTGTAGCAAAGTCTTACCGTGGGTCTTGATAATCCAAGACTCACTTTAAAACCCGTGAATAGTATATTGTATATGTAAAAGTGGATCCTATTTATTGTTGATACTTTTGATGGATTTGAGGGATTTGATAATCCAAGACTCACACACAACTCCTTATAATATTCCACTTTGATGGATTGTGTTTGTGTGTGAGGAGTACCGTCCTCCCAGAATTTTTGATGATCAGTAGGTAAAATATGGTCGCTAATCGCAAATAGGCAAAATATGGTCGCTAATCGCGTTTTGCAACCAATCAGCAACTAAATTTTTTTGGTCGCTAAAGGCCCTGTCGCTAATCTTAGTTAGTCGCTAAATTGGTTGCAATTTTGCGACCAACATTTTTAGTCGCTGATTAGCAATTGAATTTATTTAGTTGCAAATTAGCTACTAATATCAGTTGTTGCAATTTAGCGACCACAAATAATTTGGATGCAGATTAGCTACAGTGGTTTGGTAGCAAAGTTGGTCGCTAACTGTATTTTAAGTTTTAAAAAAAAAATGTACCCAGCTTAAGATTAAGCTGAGATTAGTCAAATACTACGTATTCCGTATAACAATATGTTGTGTATATGAAATCTCCATTATACTAAAATACATATTTGTACAACAAAAATTGAGGTTGTTGGAGTAACCACAAATCTTACTTTTTCCAAATACAAGGCTATACATTATTACATGCTACAATTTAAATCTGAAGAAACCCCAATTTTTGTTCTATGCATTATCAATGAACTAATAGGCACCATCATCAATATAGACCTTTGATCTAGAACATGCCTGCAAAAAGAAAATCACAATTAATGATGAAAAAATTATTAGATCCAAATAAAGTTTACCCATAAAAATCATCAAAGAACCCAGCTTTTCTTACCTTTCAACTAGATCTACAAGAAACTCCATAAACCAAGACCCGGAAGTAATAAACTTGTTAAAATTCGACAAGAAACTCCATAACCCAGATAATCCCACAAGAAATTTTGCTACCCGGAAATATCAAGATCCGAAAAAATGTAGTAAAAACCACACTAAACCCATAAAAAATAACAAAAGCTTTAAATTTCAATCACCCAAATAATCAATGCCTATACAAACGAATACGATTAACATAAAAAAGAATACGATTATAAAACGAACTTACCTTTCAACTAGATCTACAAACGAAATAAGCACTTTTGTCATCTCTGGGTTTAAGTGTAAAGTTGGGATCTGGGGGTGGAATAGAATTTATAATGTTGTTGGATAAAGAACGAGAAGGAGTAATGATAGATAACTTTGAGTGATAATTTATTTTCAATTGGAAAGAAGGAATATGAAGAAAGATTAAAGAAAAGAGTTGTCTTTAAATCTTCAAGTAAAGAAGAGAGGAAGAGAGGGGCAACAAAGAGAGGTTTGAAGTAACCCTAAAATCCATATTCTCCCCTAAAAATAGATGTGTACAGCTGTGCTCAATAAAAAATTAATATTAAAGAATAGGTTGGTTGCTATGTTAGTCGCAAATCTGAGACTAATAATTAGTTTGTCGCTAATTAGCATCCAATTTTTGCTACCACTACTATGTTCGTCGCTCTTCTGAGACTAATTTTAAATTAGTTGCTACTTAGCATCTATTTTTAGGAACTAATGTATCATTGGTTGCTATTTTACTACTAACATTTACTTAGTCTCTAATTAGCAACTAATTTCATGTTGGTTGCCATAGTTGGTCGCAAAAGGGCCTTTTCCTTGTAGTGGTAGAACATACTATCAAGTAACCAAGTGAGATCAGTTGGACCAATATTATACGAAGTACTACTCAGCATGCAAGCACATTCATTCATAGAACAGTAATTTCAGAGCTATACAGAAAGTTCTCCGACTCTAGGTTACGTCTCAAGGATGTGAGCGAGTTTCATATATGCGTCAGCGGTGCATCATATGTAGCAGATGCATACAAACATTGAATACCATAAAACTTAAAAACTCATACCTGCAGAATTCTAGGCATACAAAGCCGATGAACTGCCAAAGAAAAAGAAAAGTAAAAAAGCTATGATAAAACTCTAGCTAAGCAAACATCATGAGCAATGAGTAGCAATTGGCATATTTCCGGTTGGTTGACTAACAGCCAGAGGTTCTTATCAAAACAATTGATAAGACAAATAGAGTAATATTCACTATTCACACATTCATGGGAAAAACCTCAGATCGCATACTCCGTATCCTTGGGATAACACCAAGCTTTCCCAACAATAAAATAGCCACGATGACTCTCATAAAAGAAAATCTTCTGGTTTAATAAAAAACGGAATAGTTCATAGCCATCCTGACTTGATTTACCCGAGAATTTTCGAGTCCATGGCCCCTTTTTGTTGTCCTGATCTAGCACCCATATGCTGGAAGCTACCTCGGAAATTCTGAAAATTGCAAGTGATTCCCCAAGAAGAAACAGAAGCCTACATGAGCCTCTTTCTTCCCAACTAGATGGCAGTCCTGAGAAGGCGAATGCTCCCGTATCAAAGTCAAAGGAACCGAGATGAGAAAACTGATTCCCAAGCCAATACGCCACTCCTTTCAAGAAAACAGCAGCCGATAAACAATAATATGGCCAAAACCTTCCAATAATGTTTGGAGAACGGACATTCAAACCATCATTTCGAACAGTCCATTGTTGATCACGGAGTGAATAAACTGCAACATACATTACCCGAGTCTCTTCACCCCAACATTTTTCTGATGCAATCGCAACGACTTTATAGTCCTTACTAGTAAGGGCAAACCCAAACACATAAACAGCATACATGAGCAAAGACGAGGGAAATGGGCGAATAGAAGGGTTCCACAATCTCAAATATTTCTGGTAAAAAGGATGACCATTATTTCTAATAACAAGGATCAACCAATTACAACTACCGATAATATTATACGAGTACAAATCCAATTTCCTAAAAATGAGACCGGTTTCATGAAGCGTTTCGGAATGAAGTCAACAAACACCAAGACCACAGATTTTGACGTTATTCCAAACCCTCGAGGGCTAATAATGATCTATTATTATTTCCAGAATTGGGGATTTGGGAAAGTTGAAAATGAATTCGATAATTAAACACCAAGATTTACATACGCACCTGAATTTTAATAGGGTTTTCGCCGGCAATTTTACCAATATCCGAGTCCAAATTTCGGGTGGTAAGTACTTGAATTCTGAAATCTGGGTCCGATGATTGTTATTGCTTGATGAAATTTGGGGCTTTTCTCTTGTTGTCATTGTTTACAACCTAATTTTTCTGTAACTAAGTACCCGGCACTCCGGCAGACGGGCAGAGGGCTCTATAAATTATGATGCAGAATTTAATTTACATACGCACCTGAAGTATCCGTTGCTACTTATTGAAATTTCCTTCTCCTTGCTCTCCATTTCCATTAGAGGCCATGATTCAGCTGTTGACTTCGGCGCGATTTTTATACGATGGCTATGGCAGGACCAGTTCTAATATAATATAAATATATAATAGAGTAACTAAAATAATACGGAGTAGTTGGCTTGCATAGACTATTCCAGTTTCTCATTCCCATCACCATAAAATACTTAGAAATGAAGAACGTCATCACAAAGTTGCCAAGTTAAATAATTGAAGTCAAATATAACTTAACTACTCAGCAACACACTATAAATTAGTACGGAATAATAAAAAGTCGGGAGCATTGGGAATTAACTTCGTCATTTGTGTAAAAAAGGGTGCAATAAAAAGGATCTAGGCTAAAAAAGTAAAAAAGACATCTCACAGACTCACATAAATAAATGCAGAGGTGCTGAAATTCAAGTGGGATGCTTCACCGTCCTTGTGTCTTAGTCGACTCAAATCTAGACTAAACTGAATGGTTAATATCAAATGGGTGACATGGAGACACAGTACATTAAGTTGCACAATCATATAGCAACGGACAGTGATTTAAATTCAAGTACCACATCAACATCCAAAAGACAAGAAACGATTCTTCGACAAGCATATGTTAATACCAAATGATCAACACAAGCATACTAAAATTGCACAATCAGACGGACAGCGATTTAAATTCAAGTACCACTTCAACATTGAAACAGAGAAAGCAAGAAATAGAAAGAGCCATAAAACAGCCAACTAACACAAATTCCTTCTCTTTTGCAGCCACATTGCGATGTGGCAGGCAATTACAATCAAAGAGCAAAAAAATGAAGAACATCAAAGCCAAACAGCGACAACAATATGCTAGAGGAACAAGTAGCGATGGACATATCCATTGTTTACCAGTACGGTTCTCCCCGAGGACACAAGAATTTTTCTATAAATAATAATGATGCTGGCAACTCCAGGCCTCATACCAGCATCCATAGTATTCTTTACTCATGGGAATGACATCAGATCCTTGGCTCCGTATCCTTTCAACAACACCAAGCTCTCTGAATACGTTTCCAGTTCTATACTCGAGTAGTCATCCTTCAATTCATTCACTTTTTGCACATGGGAAGTAACAATGTTGTAGGAACAATTCCCACAAATAAGCCGGCCGCCACCATCACTCTCACAATAGAACACGTTTGTCCATGGGAACGCATAGGGGCTGAATACGCTATAACCATCCTTACTCGAAAACCAAAGAATCCATTCCTCCTTTTCCAGCACCCTTATGTTGGAGCTTTCAGCGAAAATACTGAAAATCGCTAGTGACTCCCCAAGAAGAAACAGAATACTTAATGAGTCTTTTTTGTACAAAGCCAAGGGCAGCTCAGAACAGGTGAATTTTTCCGTATCAAAGTCAAAGGAAACAAGATGAGTTGCTTTGGTCGGCTCAATACTAGGCCCGGGAGATTGATCTTTTCCGAGCCAATGTGCTTTCCCTCGAAAGTAAATTGCATTTGATTTGTACATGGTGTGATAACCCTTTAACAAACCCTCATAATACGAAAAGTCAATATTCAACCTATCGTTTCTAACGGTCCATTGTTGATCACTGAGGGTAAAAACTGCAACATGCATCTTAGTAGTCTCATCACCCTCACCTTTTCCATAATTGATCGCAACCACTTTATAATCGTTACTATCAGGGGCAAACCCAAAAATATACGTAGCAGAGGTGGTCAAATTGTGAGGAGCTGGGGTTTTTGGAAGAATCAATGATTTGCGAATACTAGGGTTCCACAATCTCAATTCTTTCGGGTAGAGAGGACCGCGTCGTTGCACTAATAGCAACCCATTACAACGCCCTAAAATGGAGTATCCATATGCAGCACCAGTTTTCCTAAATATGCGATCGGTTTTTTTAAGAGTGTTAGCCTGAAGAACTGTCAAAGAGCGCGTCTTTTCTCCATTGTTGACTGACCTCTTAAGGACTACAATTTTTTTATTCTTGTCGCAGTTAACACGGCTATATTTAAGATACAAGGATACGAAATAAGGGTCATCAATAATGGAGCACCAATATTTACAAACGCACCTGAATCTGACTAGGGATTTGGATGGCAAATTTGCGAGAATTTGAGTCAATACTTCTGGTGGCATGTAATTGGATTCAGACGGCGAGAGATTTGAGTTCAAAATTTTCTGAGGTGATTTGCAATTTGTTGTCAACATTGTTTCCGGAGCAATAAGTTCAGCACCGAACAGCGAGAAATTGATGAGGATCAAATTATGGGCGATTGGTGAACAGCAAGAAATTATCAGGGACGAACTATTATATTGTTTATATATATTATTGAGGTTCTAGTTTCCTATTATTAGCGAACCTCTTGTATTGGCCGTAGATATTCGGAAAGTGATACGGTTACATTCGATGTATGTGACAAAATCTTTATTTCAATGTAAAGGGAAAATTAGGAAAGGAAATCAGGATTAAGATGGAAAATAAAAATTTTAGGATATTCTCACTCATACTCCAACTTTTTTGTTTGTTTTCTAGGGTGTATATAACTTTTGTTTGCAAAAAAAACTTGGGACTTGCTAAATCCCGCGCACCAATTTACTTAATCCCGCGCATTTTTCCCCCTTTATTCCGAGTATACCCTTCTCATTTCTCACCCCAAAAGAGAACCTAGAGAGAGACAGACATTGTAGAGAATGAAAACCCAGAAAATTGAGTACTTCTCGCCTCCCTATCAGTCTATCACCATCCACCTTCCCTTCCCCACCACACAGGCGCCACCGTCATGCCCCCACACTTGATTTACCGTCGCCGGCAACCAAACCCTCTTATACCCTCAGGAGAATCCTCACATCGAAGCCACCGTCGCCGACGACCCAACCCCCTCATTGCACTATTTTGGAATTGAAAGATGACGTGATTATTTTGGACTCTTCTAAATCAATCGAAAAGTTAAAAATCCGAATTCTATTGATGTCAATCTATCCATTATCATGTATTATGTATTTCTGTGGAACGGGTAAGGTTCAATTTATCCATCATCGCATGACAGTCTCATATCTTTCACCGCCGATTCTCGGGTAGTGGTTGTGGCCTGTGACACCGACGAGTAGGGGCGTTGGGAGGGTGGTGGGGGAGAGTGCCGCCTGCCGGTGCAGGGAGGGGGTTCGGTGATTGGGAGGCAAGGCGGGATTCAATTTTTGGGTTTTCTTTCTTTGGGGGGGTGAGAAATGAGAAGGGCATAGTCG
>JAYMSF010001312.1:0-12351 GCA_036897335.1 Silene vulgaris
GTGATTAAAAAAAAAAACAGGGAAAAATTGGTTCCTTTGATGAGTTTCCACAGAGGTGGATAATGGAAACTCAGAGAGGAAGATCAGTGTCAGTTTCGAAAGACTTTCATACACAACAAGGCTCCTGGACACCTGAGACACCAGTCAAGCCAAACATTCCCCGGCCGAGCCCAAGCATCAGTCCAAGCCCGATCTACGACGATGGGCAAGGGGGGTTGCTGGCTCAAGCATGGGGTGAAAGGGAGGCATATCTCTCAAGATTTACACAACAAAACGTTTTGTCATACTCAGAAAGTAGGAACTACCCATCAACAAGCAATACCATTTGGGGAAATCCCTTAGAGTTAGAGAGAGCAAATGGCGAAATCCAAACACGGGATTTGGAAGAGTACCTTCCTCCTTGGAGTAGTCAAGGTAGGAGATCGGTGATGAGTTATGGTTCCACTGACCATGCTTCAGTTAGTTATCCCGTTTATAGTTCTTGGAATAGTAATGGGGTGAGGGAAAATGGAACCATATTAGATCAAAATTTCAATGACTCCGACTTCAATACAATGTCGTTTAGGGACCTCTTGAGTATAAATGAATCACTGACATTGCGAAATAACAGTGATAATATATCAACTGGCATGTTCTTCCCTGGTTGTGTTTCTCAGTCAGAAAGCAGCAGAATGAATGAACCATTTCTCAACCACCAAGAAGCGTTGCATGGAATTAGCATGCAGGGAAATGGCTTATATGACCTCGGAATGAAAAATGGTATGTCCCTTGTTCAGTCTTGATAATAAGAATACAGCAAACATCTTAAAGGTTCTTAACAATCTAGCAGCTAAGTGGACTACAGATCATAGGTTTAAATTTCTTACCTTTTGAAATTGTGTTGCCATGGATCATCTTAGTAGTACCGTAGATTGAAGATAGTTCGCATGCAAACATTCCATAAACATGATAGAGGAAAGCTGGGTGTAATAGTGAAAACAAGTCCTAAACATGAATTGATAGGGTGTTCTGTAGTTCAGTAGAGTAGGGGAATAACAGCAAATGTTGCATGAAGAACCAATTTATCTTCAAATACAGAATTATTAGTACTACAATTTGTCTCGCTTGAATGAGTGAAAGTCTTGGCTTAACTTTTGCAAGATCTTGAAGCTAAACAATCCAAGGAAACAAATTGTAAACATCCTCAGCTTCATTGTTATGGTTTTCCCTGTGAAGTCATGAAAGAAAAAGTGCCTTCTATAAGATAGTACTCAAGATATTATACAACCACGTGTTATTTACCAAACACATTATATGAGAAACTTTTAAGAAATACCTTTATATGGATGTTCAGAATATTGCTTTATATAAGATCGAATTTCAGAAGCATTTGTGAAGAAAAAAGATGGTGAATTCTTACCTCTCCTTTGGCTGTTTACGACTTTGCATGTTTAAATTAGCTTATCTCCCGCAGATCACATTCATCCTCGCTCATTGATCAGTATAGTGAATTCTTGCCTCCTTGTCTGTTTAGGACTTTGCATGTTTAAATCATTTTTCTCCCACAGACCAAATTCATCCTCACTCATATTGATGTGTTATACATGTTTTCCTGAACCGAAATGATCATGATCCGTTTCATATTTCATATGCTTTCTCAGGTCTATTCTGCAGTAATGGTGATCCGAATTCACTTCCAAGCAATAAGCATACCAATGGAAGTTCTGCTTTTGCCCCTGCAACTCCAGATACATGGCAGAGATTACAAAGTATTACACCATCAGGCATCAATCAAGGACAAAGTGAGCAAAACGTGTTCCAAGGACATGATGTTGGTGCTACAATGGTCAACATTCAGGACCACCAGGACGAAAATGTGTCAGGGCCCATCACAGAATCATTGCCTGGTAAAGTCTCGGTAACAGAAGATGCTGATAAGGGAGGCAACGAAGCTATTGACCTGAATAATACACCTCAAAAAAAGCCGAGGAGGAGAAGGTACCAACCCAAGGTGATCAGAGAAAACAAGCCTAAGCGCACCCCAAAATTTAAGACCCCCAACTCCAAGCCCACTGAGTCTCAAGTTAAGAGGAAGTATGTCCGGAAAAACAAAACAAACACTCCAACAATACCTCCCACAGAAGCCACTGAACCCAATCCTGATCCCGAAACAGAACCAAAAACAACCGAATCAACAACTAAATCGTGTAAGAGATCCTTAAACTTTGACTTGAATGGCCAAGTGGGAGAAGCAAGTGAATGTCAGGAAACAGAAAACCAATCCAACCACCATGTACATTCCAAACCGTCAATGACTGCCTATGACCTCAATCTCAATGAGAATCAGGAACTGAGGGAGTACATGTTGCTACCGGTGGAGGATAATAATATAGACAATTCACAGACTGATGTTAACATTTTTCTCGGGGAGAAAGTGGAAAGCCCTGGTAATTTATCTGGAAAAAATGCGGAGAGTTCCATAAGAAAAGACACTTATTCAGCACAAAGTCCCAACTCCAGCCCTTGTGCAAGTTCCAGTGAAGGGGTGCAAACCAGAGGGTTAAAACGGACCCTATCCTTCACAACTGACCCAACATTAATTGATGTTCAAATTGCGACTTTCACAAACACCGGGACACTCCACAGAAGCTCCACCCCAGATATTTCTAAAAGAAAGAGAACTGAAAAGACAGAATGGTCTGACGTACAAAGCACATTATCACCTGTGGTTGTCTCTGAAGATATCAGCCAAATAGATAAGGACCATAGCCACCCACATGTTGAACTCACAATGTCATTACCGGTGGCTGTCTCTGAAGATGTCAGCCAAGTACGCAAGGACCATAGCCACCCACAAGTTGAACTCACAATGTCAAAGTACTACTGCTGCAACTCTACCCATGTAGGAATCAGTGGAGTGGCTAACAATCACGCAGCGCTTATGGGAAGATCCAAGAATAGAGATCAACTCATGAAGACATGGGCCGACCTTTCAAGGTTGAAACAGAAAATGAGGTCAAAAGGGGCCACTCATGTTCGGGATCCGGCTAAACGTTCCGAGATAGCATCAGCAGCAAAAGGTCCGCACGAGAAGGAATTTGATCCTAACAATGCAACATTACATAGGCTCCTTTCTTGCACAGAGGGGTTAGATGCTGACATTAATGCAACCCAGAAAACAAAAAGAAGATCAAAGAAACAAGATGCTGTGAACAAGAACTGGAGCATTGTCCTGTATGACAATAACCATCCTGCTAGACAGCCAACAGGTAGACAGACATTGGCTACCCAAACTCCAGTTCATTTTTTGGAGATAGAATGTAACTAACACAACATGTCAAACACTGCAGGTTCCAGTCGGGCACTCTCACGGAGGAGGAAAAACTGCTCCATTGAAAGATTAACCCAGTTATTTCAGCAACTAGATATCAATAGACAGAAATCTAAAATCTCAAGAAGAGGACTGAAGAAGTCAATTGTTCCTTATCAGATAGATAAGCAACAGCCGAATGCACTTGTTCTGTATGAGAAAGACGGCTCAATAGTTCCTTTTGAGGGCCCCTTCAATCCCGTAAACAAAAGGCGTCAAAGGGCTAGAGTTGACCTTGACGATGAGACCACTCGAGTATGGAGGCTTCTTCTTGAGAACATTGATAACGAAGGCATCAACGGAACTGATGAGGACAAAGCCAAATGGTGGGAAAATGAACGAAGGGTTTTTCGAGGCCGGGTAGACTCATTTATAGCACGCATGCGTCTTGTTCAAGGTACCATAGAAATATGTAAACTTATTCCTTGGGTAGAAAACTATTTAACAGTAAACCACTGCTGGATGATAAGTCATCAAGGCAAAAGAGCAGTGAAGTGTGGAAATAATGAAGCCTCTAAACATAAATGGGTTTAGAACATTATTTGTTACATGTAAAACATCTGCTATGTATAGATCCAGATGCAAAACATATATGCTAGGGTGAAACTGTCTACCCTCTGTCATCTATCATTACTATGATGCCCAAGGGTTTGACATAAGAAGTTAAATTGCAACTAAAAGACATTTGCAGGTGAAGTGGCTAAGTTTCTTCAACTTACCGCTATTAAGGATAAGGATAATGGGCAAAGGAACCTTTATCAGTTAACCGACAGGGCATGATGACTTGTGTGTGCTAATATACCTTTAAAGAGTGTTATGCTTCATTAGAGGGATAACAATAACTTAACATGCAATTGCAAAAACCAGTTAATTGATTGCTAACAAAGATTACTTTCTGCAGGAGATAGGCGCTTCACTCCATGGAAAGGCTCTGTGTTGGACTCTGTTATTGGAGTTTTTCTCACTCAAAATGTCTCCGACCATTTGTCTAGGTAATAGCAATTGAGTACACAGGACTTTTCACAGAGGTTTCTGACCAATGGATACTAATTAGTTTTAGTTCTTGCTCTATGTAGCTCTGCTTTCATGTCAATGGCTGCACGCTTTCCTCTAAAGCCAGAAAGCCCTGGAAGTACCCTGTCAGAAGAATCAACCAGCGCTTTTTTTGTAGAGCCAGAGATTCGTATATTTGAACCCGAGGAAAGTATCACTTGGAATGAGAAGATAATGGAGCAATCAAGTGTTCAGAAGAATTCTGGTACGATTTTCCATTTTGACCATAGTGAAGAAAGCTGCAGTGAAGCATGTCGAAAGGCATCCACCTACTCAAGGGGTTACATCGCAAACAACCAAAATACAGAGATAGATAGAGTCTACCTTGTAGGAGAAGATAAAGCAAGGGATGATGTAACTTCATCGCAGCAGTCAGTTATCTCATCTCAGAACTCTATCAATTCACCAAATCAGCAGACAGTTGGAATAATGAATACTTTTCCCGAAGGCAACTCAAGAACACAGGCTGTGACATCCAGCTCTAAGTTCGATTGTCTTGATCATACAGCTTCTTTCATGGGACTGCTAAAGATGGCAGAGGGAAATATTCAAAGCCAATCTAATGGCCAAACACAAGTGCAAAGAAATTACCAATTTAACCTTGAAGCAGGATTCCCGTTGCAATATTCCAAAGGATTTGATACGCTTGAAGTGGAAAGCAAGTCTTCTGATATGTCAAGGAAAGATGAGAACAGCCCGACAGAACAAAGCAATCTTACCTCTGAAATAATAGATCAAGAAAAAAGTCCAGATAGCTTTCCAAGAGTTGCTCAAAATATGGCCTCATGCTATATTCTTGAGGGAGAAACTATGGTTGTACAATCACAAATGCAAGCAGCCAAACGGCCACTGGATGCTATTGCTACATCTGCCTGGGCAGAGATAAGTCCATCTTGTAGAGATATAAATATACCACTTTCATCCAAAGGTATGGCCGATGTTATAGAAAGCACCAGAGAATTGGAAAGAACAAGAAGTAACAGAGAGGAAGTTAAGCAAACTCTTGACAATAAATATGCTCCATTTGTGGTTTCTGACACGGCCAACACAAACCCTAACAAAACAGGAAAAGGGAAAGCTGGGAAGGGGAAGAAAAGTGAATTTGACTGGGACAGTCTGCGTAGAGAGGTGGAAATTAATGGCAAGAAACCAAAGACGGCTAACACAATGGACTCACTAGACTGGGAAGCAGTAAGACGCGCTAACGTCAATGATATTGCTGATACCATAAAAGAGCGAGGCATGAACAATGTGCTTGCAGTGCGTATAAAGGTAAAGATCAATAACTACTATCCAGCTTGTAGAAAATTATTCAGGACAACCCATAGTATCTATTTGTCTACTTAATTAACAGTCTTGAATAAAACTGCAGGATCTCCTAGACAGGCTGGTCAAGGATCATGGTAGCATTGACATGGAATGGGTAAGAGATATTCCACCAGACAAAGCAAAGTAAGGAGGGGGGATCCCTAATCTCTCTATTTGTAGATTGTTTATGCTAGTTTAAAATTCTAAAATGCATCGCAGTCTCTCAGAGACATGTCCTAACTTTTAAAGGTAAAGGTAAAGATAAAATGACTTGCATTTTAAGACACAATTACTATCCATCACTGTACCACCATCACTGTGGTACAGAAGGAAAAACAGTGTTTTGGATTGTTTGGTCACCAATCTTGTCTTTCAGAGACCAAATAGGAACTAAGATAATCTCATTAAGCACAAAGAAGCATCTTATCTTATAGTCTTTCAAGCTATGTAAGGGTATAAATTTAACACCATTCTCAACCTTTCAGGGAATACCTACTGAGCTTCAGAGGTTTGGGCTTAAAGAGTGTAGAGTGTGTGCGCCTTTTAACTCTGCACCATCTTGCGTTCCCAGTAAGTTTATTGAGATATATAAACATGTTGCTGTGAGAAAATATCTTCCAAATATCAGACTGAGTTTTGCAAGCTTTAAACAGGTTGACACTAATGTTGGCCGCATAGCTGTACGACTAGGATGGGTTCCCCTTCAACCACTACCAGAGTCACTGCAACTGCATCTTTTAGAAATGTAAGTTATAAACAATTTCCAATCGTAAAATGTTGACGTAGTCTCACAGAGGTTTAGATAATTACTAATATCTTTAAGCCACTCAGGTATCCAATCTTGGAGTCTATTCAACAGTACCTATGGCCACGGTTGTGCAAACTTGATCAAAAGACATTGTAACTACAGTATTCCCTCAATATTTATTTATTTCATAGTTAACATGGTTCACAAAATGATGCAAAATACATAGTTGACAAATTGTACCTTTCAAAATTGATTCAGGTATGAGTTGCACTATCACATGATCACATTTGGCAAGGTATGTCAGGAGAATATGCATACCAGCATATACTTTTCAGATGAAGATCAGAGGTTTACTTTTTTGCTTTCATGCAGGTATTCTGCACCAAAAGGCAACCAAACTGCAATGCTTGCCCCTTAAGAGGAGAATGCAGACACTTTGCCAGTGCTTTCGCTAGGTTTGCACACCACTTCTACAGATTAGGAAACATTAATCAGATTTATAAAATTTCAAACACTGAAGTTGGTGCCATGCTTTAAAAGCAGGAATTTATGGCCCTGTTAAAAATTAAGAATGAAACCTGGATAAAAGAGGGATAAAAAAATACAAGTCCTAAAGAGTGGACATCTAGTGCATCCCCAGTCCCACAATGATCCCTAAAAACCTGCCAATCCAGAATAAATAATGCCTTCCTTTTTGAATGTGTGAGAACATTTCGTGGAGAACATTTCGTGCTCCGATCAGAATAGTGCTAATTAAGCTTGCAATATAGTAATAACTATCCTCCAGCAGCCAATACGCAGAAACAAACGTATTCAGCTAACCATGGGAGTTAACGTTGATAACTCCAATTAAACATTATTGTAGGAGAAAATAGCATAACATGACAGATCCTTCGGGTGGAGACTGTCACCCAAAAAGGCCTTTCAAAAAAAGATGCACTTTGTGTGAAAAATTGCAAATGGATCTGCAAATGTTGTTGGGAAGTATTCACTTAAAAAAAGACTAGGCCCCTTCCAATGGTGCATTGTGATGACTCTATTTTTATTTATTTATCATAAACAGTTTCACTTCTTGGTATAGTGCTAGGTTTTCTCTCCCGGGACCAGAAGAAAAAAGCATCGTGCCTGCAACTGGGAACACTACACCGCATGTAGATGTGAGAAATGGCACCAATCTTTTGCCTTCTAATGCCTCATGGGGAAATCACCATCCTCCTTCAAACTTCGAAAGCTACGGTACAGCGATAGTCCAAGGCCCATCTTACCCGATGCCAACAACAGTACAAAGCTCTTCATACCCTTTGTCACTGCCTTCGCAACAGGCTGTCCATTTAGAAAGAAAATCCATAAACAGCAAATGTGAACCAATTGTTGAAGTACCGGCATCACCAGAACAAGAACCACAACATGAACAAGCATTGTGTGACATTGAAGACACTTTCTATGACGATCCCAATGAAATTCCAACTATAAACCTCAACATGAAAGAATTCACAGAGACTTTACAGAATTTCATGTTACAAGAAGCCGGAATGTCGTCGAATGCCTTGGTAGCTCTAACAGCTGAAGCTGCTTCCATCCCTACACCAAAGCTGAAAAACATAAATCGTCTCAGAACAGAGCATCATGTGTAAGTTGGCACCTCTTCTTTTTTAACAAGTTGACCTCCCAGGTTAAGACACAAGGGATGTTAGACATAAGTGTTGTGCAAATTCCACTTTCCATTGTTCAGTCTGCTTGGCTGTGGGCAGTGAATTAAACAAAAGTAAAAAGAAAAAAATAGGTGCCTACTACCATTCCTCTCACTAACTCTATACTTGTCAGCAGCCATGCTAAACTCCAATACCCAAGTTTTCGACATTGCGAGGAGTGTAAAAATGTTGGAAAATAAGACTAAAGTTGAAACAATTGAGAACAATTTAAGTTTACACCAATATACTTCTTTCTTCATCTTGCATAATAATTTTGCTATTATAGAAGTGCAACTCATTCTCCCCACTCTGCTTTGGAAACCATTGATCTACACTACAGACAGCATATAGGTCTTCAATTTCACAGCTAATAACCAAGTTTTGGTGTTATGGGGGTCAACCTAGTCACAACAGGACAAATCTATTACTGTACAAATACCAAATTGCCTTTCCGTGTTCTAACTACTTTTTGCTCTATATCGCAGTTATGAACTTCCTGACACACACCCTCTTCTCCAAGGGGTAGGTTTCTTTTTCGCGCTGAAACCTTTCGAGCAATTTTAAATGGTTTCTTGTTTAACATAGGACACCTTATTGCAGTTGGAGAAAAGGGAGCCAGACGATCCATGTTCATACTTACTTGCAATTTGGACCCCAGGTCAGTATCACACTTCATGATAATGATCTGCAGATGTACAGGGTTAAATTAACTCCATACAAGTTTGCAATTTTTCAAATGTCCACCATCTTTGTTGAGGACAATAAGGACTCATAGTGGTGGTTTTCTAGGTGAAACGGCGAACTCCATCGATCCTCCAGCAAGAAGATGCTGCTTTGATGATCCTAACATTCTCTGCAATGAGGAGACGTGTTCTTACTGCAGCAGTCAGCGAGAAACAGACTCCCAAACTGTACGAGGAACACTTTTGGTAAGAATATTTCATATTAACATATACAGTAAGCAAGGGTGCCATCCTCCTATATTTTACCAAGTCAATACTCAATACAAAATACTAATCGTCACACAATCCATCTTTTTCAGATACCAACAAGAACTGCAATGAGAGGTAGCTTCCCACTCAATGGAACATACTTCCAGGTTAACGAGGTAAAGTTATTAAATTCCACACTTTACACTTTGGCCCTTATTGGATAAGGGAATTTGTAGAAGAGAGGAAAGAGATTTGGGGGAAGACAATTTCTTCAGGTTTAGTAGAAAAATGGAGGTGGAGATATTTGAATGAGGGACAAATGAATCCCTCCATTTTTCACGGACAAGGCAAATTATTTTCTCTCCAAAAAAGGAAAAATTTGGGGTGAAAACTGCCTCCAATTTCCCCTCCCTCTTCCCCCCCTTTCCCTCCATTTTTTTGTATTCAAAGGTAAAGCATATTAGCATACTTATTTTCTTCATGCAATACTAAGAAAACACATGGACGGTGCGCGTTCACCCATGGATGGTTCCAAAGGATGATTCATGTCAGCCGACCCCAAATCATTTTGGGATTAAGGCTCTGGTGTTGTTGTTGTTGTTGTTGTAATACTAAGCTAACACATTGTATGCAGGTATTTGCTGACCATGACTCAAGCCTCAATCCAATTGCAGTACCCAGGTCTTGGCTGTGGAACCTTGCAAGACGAACTGTGTACTTTGGAACTTCGATACCAACCATATTTAAAGGTATTGTACGAATATTACTCCAATAATTTATTGCATGCATAGTCAATGCTCATCCTAATCTTTGGATTTGTCTTCCAGGCCTGAACACTGAAGACATCCAACATTGCTTCTGGAGAGGTATGCAAATCCTATAGAAGCCAACAAATACATTACAATATCAATATTGATTTCAACTCTCCCTCTCCACAGAAAGATAATATAGTTAGCAACACCTATCTTAGTGACCTATCTTAAATCCACATTTGTACTTTTCCTTGCGCTAATCAATTCATCGCCAATTCTCCTTCAAGTGAATTATAACATTTGTACCATACATTTGTTGTGATAATATTAGCAAAAGCTTTACTCACCCTGCTAAATTGTACTCACGTTCTAGTAAAATTACTTGCAGGTTACGTTTGTGTAAGAGGGTTCGACCAGAAAACAAGAGCACCCCGTCCACTCATGGCCAGATTGCATTTTCCAGCCAGCAGGATCGTAAGAGGAGCAAAGGGCAAGACATATGATGAATAGGTGAAAATGGTCTGACTGCTGTTGAAGGCTTATGAGATTAGAGCAGAGGACATATGAGTTTAGAAGATGGAAGCTCGTAGTGGACTAGGGCCAGGAGGCCTTGTACATCATTTACAAGATTGTAGGCAATTTAATTTACGCTCGAATTGAGCAATTTTTCTGCAATCAGGAGACTAGCGTAGGATCGAGGTGAACACATGAAAATGTTGTTAAATAAAATGTTTTCGATGAACACTCAGCTGGTAGAGTTCCTATAGGAAGATACAAGAGAGCCGCCACAGACGTCAAAGAATGAAATGCACCCCCCACAAAATCACAGGGAACACTCTGTGGATGAAATCTGTGTGCGGATGCCATTGTAAACTTGATTGACTTCAAAAGGTAATAAAAAATAAACAGCCAGAGCTCTATTGAGGGCAACTTGATGCAACAACAGAGGAGATAAGTAAATCGCAGGAAATATATGGAAAACAATCAAGAGGTTCCTGAGTTTGTATATCAGAAAACTAAACTAGATTTTGTAAATATCAAATCATTTTATATGGATAAAAATAGGTTTGATCAATTGGAAATTTGAGTAAATTAAGCTCAGTTTGCTGTTCGATACTGAGTAGCAACCCTTTGATTCGTTAGAATCAAGCTGGTAGGAAGAAGGCAACAACTAGAATATTGCATCATATTTACACAGCATACAGCTGAAGGGGTAAATATCAGAAGTTCAAAGAACAGTAACTTACTAGAAAGATACGTGTAATATATTCCTCTTGCAGGGAATACAACCGCGATGCCTTATAGGGCGTATACTAGTACCCTACAACCAAAAACGATACTCTATTTATCAGAATAATTGTTCGGTCTTAGATTAAGATTACCCGAAGTAAATGATTGGGGAGAGAGCGAGTACTAAGTATTACACTGCAATTTCTAGTTTCCTTGCACAAATATGTCATCGCCGTCTCTAGACGGTAATTTAGAATCAATTACTTATGCCTACGGGAAATTTACGACCTCCAAAAACTTTAATTCCTGCTTCCTTTTTCTAATTACTGTCTTGATTAAAACAATAACCACCACAAAATTGAAAAGTAAAGCTTGAAGTGGTTCCAGAATAGAAACCTAGAAATCTAATACTTTTTGTGAATTGGAAAAGCAAATTCTGAATCTATCCGAGTATGAAGCATAAAGCATTGCTTGTATCCACAATTTAACTCTCTAATTCTTCAATTGAATCTTCACTAGCCGAACCATCCAACGAAATAAACTCATCTAAATATCAGATTCGGAATCCAATTAGGATGAAATTTTCCCTCAAGTCCGTAAATTTCAAACTACTTAGTTTGCACTAAGTGCAGATTTCATACACATCAACTAGTAAGGTTTTTGCAGTAAAATACGATAATTAAGATGAAAATCTCGCCTGCTTAAGACAATTAATTTGAAACTAGTTCGGTTTTTGCAGTAAAATAAGATAATTAAGATGAAAATCTCGCCGGCTTAGGACGAATAGTTAGGTTTTTGCAGTAAAATAAGATAATTAAGATGAAAATCTCGGCGGCTTAAGACGATTAATTTGAAACTAGTTAGGTTTTTTGCAGCAAATACAGATCTCATACGGAGTACAAAACTGAAAGAGTAAAGCGATGATTTAATTGACATAAAAAAGAGAGGATTTGCGAAGAAGAAAGAATACTTACAGTTACAGTAGATGTTGAAGAGTTGAGAGGAAGGGAGAAGGATCGGATGAGAGTTGTGGCTTGGGAGATTGAGAGAGAGATGCAAATTAAGAGGGCGGGGATGCAAATGTAAATAAATGAGAGGGAGAAAGAGGAGGGAAGTTCGAAAGTTTTTGGGGGTTTTGCCGCCTTCCCTCCTAAATTTCTTGAGCTTTTCAACTCTTGCCTTTCAACTTCCATATACATCCCGACTCCCGGGTACAACACATAGAACAGATAGGCCCTGTTCTTTCTGACTTTTTAGAGCTGAATTGAACTGAACTGAACTGAATGGA
>JAYMSF010001313.1:0-12348 GCA_036897335.1 Silene vulgaris
CCCAGCACTGGCACGGCCCAGCCCGCTCCTCATTTAGTGTCGTGCTAGTGCTACTCAACTCCGGCCCAGCCCGCCCTTGGCACAGCCCGGCACGGCACGGCACGGCACAATGTCCACCTCTAGTCCCAATAGAGCAAGTGGCGATTGGCGAACGATGCATTTTCGAAATTACACAGGCTTAGTCGGCGAACCAATTTCAAACCCATTAAATCACATGTTTATGGAGTAAATAATCGTGATAAATAATTCGAGTAAGATAGCTCAAAATTATGGAACATAAGAGATGCTCAAAATTATGGAACATAAGAGATGGTTGGTCTTGAATAAGGCGGTCTTACACAAGTATATTATAAAACAGATTTAAATTTAACCATATTGATGAGACAAGTAGTTTTCAAAAACCCCATTATAAATAAACTTATGTAAAATCGTCTTATAGTATTTGCGTAGGTGATTAGGAACATTGCATTTGGACAAGTAGGGAATTAGGTAAAACAATGACGATTCTCAGAATCTTGTAAAGTACATGTCTCAACATTAAACAAATATTTGCATCACTAATCTCTAATTAATTCATTTTCTTATATAATTAGCATGGACCAACCTCTGATCATGCATGTGCAGTGTGCACCTAAAGTTTTTAAGGTGACTAAAAAACATAATCCTTTCCTAATCTGAGTATGTTCCATGAAATTTCTATCCAAATTCTGGTTTAAAATAATACAATCATCAAATAAACGGATGAGATATAAAAGAAAGCAAAATGTCTAGAGAATGATAAATTTTTGTCACATCTACTAAATATAGGATAATATTTGTCACGTATAAAACTTAAGACGGATATGACCGTTTTAAGCAAGACCGACTGTTTGATTTATACCATGACAAGATAGCAAGTCAAGCTTTACTTTCAGTCCTCTATATGTTGGATCTTTCATACATTATCTTATATACTTTCACATCAGTCTCCCAGCATCATCATTATATTACCTGAACCTGTAAACTGTAAATCTGTAACTGTAAGTAAACTGTAAAAGTCAAATCTTTCATTTTATTTCATCTTCATTTCTTTTTATTTTCTTGGTATTTTTCAGTCTTTCTCCATTTCCCCCTTTTATATTTTTGTTTTAGTTTGTGGTTTAGACTTTAGATCTAGCTTTAGCATTATGATGACTAGATGAGCTAGGCTAGTAGTAGTATAAATATATGATCGATTGTATATTTTTGAGATTAAGGCCCCGTTCTTTCTGGCTTAATTTCAGCTCACTTCAGTTGAAAACCGAAGGAGGATTTTGTGTCGGAATTAGTATTTTTGTAAAGTATGTACTCGTATTTTGATCCATCTGAAGAACAAAGAAATGGGGTTTTGCAAAATGAGACCTTTCAAAATAATGGTTTTGTTCAGAATCCGATAATTATAAATGACCCAAATTACAGTTTTTTATATGAAACCCTAAACCCGAATGAAGATTCGACACAAATCCCTGATTTTTCTGATGCATGTCTGAAATTCATTAGTGATATTCTCATGGAAGAGGATATATTAGATGATAGACCTGTCACTTTGCAGGAGTATCATGCACTTAAGGCTACTGAGAAATCATTGTATGATGCTCTTGGAGACACTAGCCACCCTGAGAACTCGGATGTGGTCGAGTCGAGTTGGATGTCGGACCAAAGCCGGTGTAATGATGGTTCACAGAATACTGGGTCTAGTAGCTGTGGTTTTGATCAGTTGAGGGATTTAGCTGATTCTCCTGTCAGCACACTTTTTGCTGATGAGTCGCGGTATTCAGGCGACAGTGAGCTTTTTCGGGGATTGGTTAGTGGATCGAGGGGGAGAAAGAACCATGAGAGGGAAAATATGGGTGAATTAGAAGAAAGGAGTAGTAAGCAAATGGCTTCGAGTAATGAGGAATATGTGGAAATGGAGAAATTTGATGATATATTGATTTGTAAGGAAGGAAAGGATGATATTTCACCCTGTACTAGAAAAACTGCAGGTAGTGAAGTGGAAGGAAACGTAAACGAGACTGAGATTGCGAAAGGGTCTAAAAGTAGACGAAAAGCTAAGCGAAAGAGTAAGAAAGGAGAAGTGGTTGATCTTCGGAATCTTCTGATTCAATGTGCTCAAGCTGTAACAACCTTTGAGATAAGTAATGCAAATGAGCAACTGAAGCAGATTAGACAGCATGCTTCTGAATTTGGGGATAGTATTCAACGGGTAGCGTATTTCTTTGCAAATGGCCTTGAGGCACGCTTAGCTGGGACGGGGTCTGACCTGTACCGAGATTTTGTTGGAAAACCGATTACGTCGACTGAGATATTGAAAAGTTACCAGGTGTATGTATCAGCTGTACCTTTTCAGAGAACATCTTATTTCTTGTCAAATCAGACAATTGCTAAGTTGGCTGCTACGGCGACAAAGATCCATATTATTGATTTTGGGATTTTTTTCGGGTTTCAATGGCCTTGCCTTATTCAGCTACTTTCACGAAGAAGAGTTGGGGCTCCCAAGCTCCGGATTACAGGGGTGGATTTCCCACAGAGCGGGCTCAAACCTGCCAAAAAAATTGAAGAGACAGGAAGCCGGCTAGCAGGTTATTGCGAGAGATTTGGGGTACCCTTTGAGTTTCAAGCTGTTGCTCAGAGGTGGCATACGTTAAAACCGACAGATTTCAAGATCGAAAAGGATGAACTAGTTATAGTTTCGTGTCTCTACCAATCAAGAAAGCTACCTGATGAAAGTATCGATATTGATAGCCCAAGGGATCGTTTCTTGAAACTGATCAAAAGCTTGAATCCTGATCTTTTCATCCATGGTGTCGTAAATGGCACATTCAATGCTCCATTTTTTATAACCCGGTTTAGGGAGGCGTTGTATCATTACTCGGCTTTGTTTGATGTGTTTGAAGCCACTATGCCTCGGGAAGACCAGGAGAGGCTTCTCATTGAGCGTTACCTTTATGGAAAAGACGTGATGAATATAGTAGCGTGTGAAGGGAGCGAGAGGATTGAGAGGCCCGAGAGTTATAAGCAATGGCAGATGAGGCACCTGAGAGTCGGGTTCACGCAGGTCGATCTAGACCAGGAAGTAGTGAATAGAGCTAGGGCTATGGTCAAGGCTAATTACCACAAGGATATTATGGTGGATCAAGATAGGCACTGGATGGTCCAGGGTTGGAAAGGACGGATTATAAGCGCGGTATCCTGTTGGAAACCTGCGTAAATGACACTACATGTTGTTAGTAGGACCTGGCTGCAAGCTAAGTGTTGGAATGTTGTATTATTGTTACTCCCAACACTTGGACACACATTGGTGTCTGATACGTCAGAGTACTAGAGTAGGTTGTGTATCGGTAATTTTATGATTCAATTTCATGTTTTCTGAAGTATCGCACTGTCATATCAGCTGGAAATTCGACTGAGGCCTAACGTAACTTTCTGAACAGTATTGGTTGAAATCTCAATGTATTTTGATTGAAGCCGAGACATCTGAGATTTATTTAATGAGAAATGTACTGTCTGGTTTCGGAAAATTCATTGTTGTAATTGAACTTGGCCTTTGTGTTTTCTCTGGTTTCGGCATTATCAGCAGTTCCCACTTGCAGAGAAAATAGTTTACAGTGGGTATTGCCATTTACATCTGTTTTTACAGTTGTATAAACGATAAAGGCAATCATGGATTACAAAGATGGCAACTGAAATTACCGACATATTTGTCGGAAATCAACTTCAGGCATTTGAACACCCTGATAGTCCAAGCTCCCGAGAATGTGCATGTGTCAAAGTTCATGATTTCACAAGAAAATTTTCATATTACTGGATCAATAGGAAGTCGAGTGTCGACAGAAGTACGGAAATAATAGTATAATACGAATTGTCAGAGAAACAATATCACAGGAGAACCAACCAAAGCTGAACTAGAATAGAAAGAGCTAAAAACCTGATTACACGCTGAATAAATAAAATCTAGGCAAGAGACTATTAGATTTCGATCCAGAAAACTGATGAAAGCTGCTCAAAACATTCCTACATTTTACATCAAAGTAAACAAACAAAGGCTAACAATTAGGTAGATTGCCAAAAGGAGACAGCACAAAAGATCCTCCCTTTCCAACCTTGCAGCATCCAGTTCTTGTCCTCATCGACCACAAAGTCGTCAAGGTAATTAGCCTTAGTCCTCGCCTTTGCTCCCTTGAAAAGCTCCCGGTCTAATGGGAGTTGCTTTAACCCGGCCCTAGATGTCCGCACTTGCCACTGCTTGTACGTTTCAGGCCTTTGAATCCTCTCAGCACCCTCACAGGCTACAACATTCATAAGCTCTTTCCCAGTAATTTCACTCTCAATCAACTGTCTCGCATGTTCATGCCGAGGTATAGTTGCTTCATAAACATCAAAAAGGGCCGCGAAATGGAACACTGCCTCTTTAAACCGGGTTAGGAAAAATGGAGCATTGAAGGTACCATTGAGAATCCCATGAATGAAAAGCTTGGGGTTTAATTGCTTAACCAACGTCAAGAACATGTCTTTTGAGCTATCCCCTTCAACTGTCTCATCAAGTAGGGTTCCAGACCGACAAATACTGTTGACTATCACAAATTCATCACTCTCAGTTTTAATATCCTCGCGCTTAATGCTACTCCAATTCTGAGCAATGGCTTGAAATTTGAACGGAACCTTAAATCTCTCACAATACCCAGACAGTCGGCGTCCTGTTGCCTCAACCTTCTCTGCAGGTCGAAACCCTTGCTGGGGAAAATCGATTCCAGTGATACGAAGCTCTGGTGGGCCACCAGGTCGCTTTGAAAGAGCCTGGATCAGACAGGGCCATTGCAGGCCTAATAGTATGCCAAAATCAATTATATGGATTTTCTTGGCAGTTTCAGCCAACTTCATGATTGTACAATTGGCGAGGAAATATGTCATCCTTTGGTAAGGAATGGATGTAACATAGACCCTATAAGCCTTTAGAAAATCTGATGACGAGATTCGTGCATCAATGATGTTAGTTGAAAATGTTGATCCGGTCCCGGCTATGCGAGCCTCAAGAGCATTAGCAAAGTAATGAGCAGCCCTCTCAATGCTATCTCCATACTGAGAAGAATGCTGCCTTATTTGCTTAAGCTTCTCATTTGCATTCCTAAGATCGAAGTTTGAAACAGCTTGAGCACACTGATTGAGTAGACCCCTAAGATCAACCTCTTCAACCAAATCACTTGACTTCTTTCCTCGTGTGCTTCGACCTTTAGACCCTTTTTTCGGCACCTTCTCGCTCACTTCATTACAGGATAAGCCACTGTTAGGGGAAGAAGTTTCAACCTTGTCTTCCCTACATAGCAGTATATCATCAAATTCCTCCATCTCAACATAATCGTCATTTGAAGATGCTTGCTGCTTGTTACCCCTAACATCTTCATTATCAACTTCATCCCTTTGACGGTTTTTCTTTCTTCTTGGACGGGGCACTGGTTTCTTCTCTTTCTTCGGGTTAATCTCTGACGTAAGTGTGCTAACAGGGGAAGTTGCTACCCTATCCTTTGTATGGATAAAATCCTCACTATTGCTAGACCCAGATGACGGAGAATTCAATTGCAAAAAGGAATTAGAAAGGTCATCCAAATTCAAAAATGGCTCTGATGGCATTTCATTTGGCATCATTTTTGGCTCGTACTTGGCGTGACCATTAAATTGAAAGACACCATGAACATCCCCAAAACTCCCATCAAACCCATCAATATCGCGCTCAACATTCTGGGGCAAAGATGACACTAGATCATGATCATCCAGTGTATACTGCTCTCCAAGAACACTATACAGAGATTTCTCAGTCGCCTGCAAAGCGCTGTACTCCTGTACAGTTGCAGGAATCTCATCCAACCCCTCTTCCAACAAAATATCACCCAAGAACTTGATGCAAGCATCAGAGAAATCAGGGATTTCTACTGAATCTGCACTAGTATTCCAGCTATCACTCAAATCAACAAAATCGGGTTTCTGATCAAACAAACCAGGGGATTGAAAAACCGCACCATTTTCAATCTCACTAACAAAGTTTTGGTGATCTGAAAAGTTTGACAGAAAATCAGGGTTGTATTTCAACTCATGATTCATTAATTCCGGATTAACAACTCCTGGATACATCCCTTTTATCTCTCAGACACTAGATCAAACCGGTAGTGCACGTAAAAACGGTTCAATCAAACAGTTACTAAAGAAATGAGCTAACCCAACAAAAACCCAGTAACAAAAACACAATTACTTGACTAATAAAACATTGAAAAAACCAAAACTAAGGGCTAATTTCTCTGAGGCAATAGATCAAACAGGTGGCGTGCACAACAGAAAAACACACATAGAAAAGAAATGATCAAAACCAACAAAAACCCAGTAATAAAAGGCAGTAAATTGACTAATAAAAGTGTGAAAATTCAAAAAAATGGACTTCTAATTTTCTGGGTTGTGTGTGGAAGATTGTTTTACTGAGAAAACAGAGAAAATGTGATCCTTATAAGAAAATTACACAATGGTGAAAGTCAATATTTGATGAAGCTTCAAGGAAGCTGACAATATGATGCAACACCTGAATTTCTGAAACAAAAAAGAAAATGCAAAATCTTTAATCAAATATTTGTCTGTGATTAACTATTAAGTATTAACTAATGATATAATGGAGTACTAATCAATGTAGCATTATTAAAGTTGAGATTCTGTACTATTGTCGATACTTTTATTGGTTGAACACTTATTTATACTCGGTAAAGTATAAATTATTGTTTCACCCGATAAAACGGTTTTACAAAACAATTATTGTTTACGGTATAGCTAGCCATATGTGGGTCAAGTCCAACTGGTACTCTTCTATCTCGATCATTTTCTTTACATTTGGTATCAGAAATGCACACAAATGATGAAAACCCCTAAATAAGAAAAACGTAAAGCATTCACCAGGGCGGAGTAACAGATAAGATCGGAAATGATATTAATTAGCTAGGTTGCCAAACCATTCCTACATTTTTCATCAAAGTAAAACAAAGAAAGGATATTAATTAGCTAGGTTGCCAAAAGGAGAGAGCACACATGATCTTCCCTTTCCAACCTTGCATGACCATCCAGTTCTTCTCATCATCCACCACAAAGTCCTTATGGTAATTAGACTTCGCAATAGCCCTTGCTGCCTTGAAGACACCTCCTGGTCAAGCGGGAGCAGCTTTAACCCGATCCTTGCTGACCGCACCTGCCACTGCGTATACGATTCTGCCCTTTGAATCCTCTCAACACCCTCACATGCTATGATATTCAATAGCTCCTTCCCACTGATCTCCCTCTCAATCAACTGCCTGGCATGTTCTTGTTTAGCCATAGTCGCTTCAAAAACTTCGAAAAGAGCTGAGTAATGGAACAGTGTCTCTTTAAACCGCCTTAAGAAAAATGGTGCATTGAAGGTGCCATTAACAACCTCATGAATGAAAAGATTAGGATTTAATTGTTTAACTAGCCTCAAGAACGCGTCTTTTGAGCTTTCAGCCTCAACTGTCTCATCGAGTAGATGTCGAAGCATCAAACTTGTATTCCCTACATAACAGTACATCATCATATTCCTCCATCTCAACATAATCTTCATTTGTAGATGCTTGAACCTTATTACCCCTACCATCGTCATAACCAACTTCGTCCCTTTGACGGTCTTTCTTTCTTCTTGGCAGGTCCACTGGTTTTTTATCTTTTTCCGGGATAATGTCTGATGTAAGTGTGCTATCAGAGGGAGTCGCTATCCTATCCTTTGAATACTCACTATTGCTAGACCCATATGACTGAGAATTCAACTGCAAAAAGGAATTAGCAAGCTCATCCAAACCAACAAATTTCTCTACTGGCATTTCATTTGGCATCGTTTTCGACTGAAAGTTGATCTGACCACTATTATGAAACTTAAAACCACTACTTCCACAAAAAATCCTACCAAACCTGTCAATTTCACGTTCAACATTCCGATTCAAAGACGACACTAGCTCACGATCATCCGGTATATACCGCTCTCCAAGTGCGTCATACAGTGATTTCTCAGTAGCCCGCAATGCCCTATACTCCTGCTCAGTTGTAGGAGTCTCATCCAACCCCTCTTCCAACAGAATATCACCCAAAAACTTAATACACGCATCAGAAAAATCAGGGATTTTTACTGAATCTGCAGTAGTATTCCAACTCTCGTTCAAATCAACAAAATCGGGTTTCTCATCAAACAAAGCCGGGGTTTCAAAAGCCCCGCCATTTTCAATCTCACTAACAATGTTCTGGTGATCTGAGAAATTCAACATAAATTCAGGGTTGTATCTCAGCTCATTTTCATTAATTCATTATCAAAAACTGCTTTATACATCCTTAATTTCTATCAGACAATTGATCAAACAGTTGGTGTGCATAACAAAAAATAGAAATAAAAAAGATATGAACAAAACCAGCAAAAACCCAGCAATAAAAGACACTTAATTGACTAAATAAACATTGAAAAACAAAAAATTAGGAGTTTTAGTTATCTGGGTTATGTGTGGAAGATTATTGTTTTAGTGAAAAAACAGAGACAATGAGGTACAATGAACGTGGGATTTGAGTGTTTGATACTGAGTCTGTAACATACATACACCTGAAAGTTTGAACCAAAATAGAAAACTCCAAATCTTCATTCAGCTTAAGACAGTGGTCATTATCCGTTAAATCCGGTCCATCCCGCCCGCCAAATAAGCGGGTACGCATAGACCTGGCAAAACTGACCCGGCCCGACAAGGCTACCCCGAGAACCGAAATTGACCCGAATTTGCTAGGCCCGAATTTGACCCAAAACCGACCCTGACTCGACCTGAAACTTGATTGACCCAATGTTAACCCGACCCAAGATGCCCAACCCATAATTTACCCAATTCAAAATGATTTAAAGTTACCCAATTGACCCGAAAGTCACTCGACCCGAACTGACCCGACAAAAGTCATCCGAAAGTGACCTAACCTGACCCGGTCCAAAATGTATGACAGACCCGAAAATCCGAAATGACCGGACCCAAACCGAGCCGACCATACCCAATCCGAATGACCCATTTGCCACCCCTCAATACGCACAACTGCACAAGGCATTTTAAAAAAATTACACATACCAGCCCACTAACCCAGTCCAAACCCGCTTCTCTGTGGGCCAAAATTAAACGTGAGCCGACCTATGTTTGGACTCGGCTGCAAGTGTTGGAGTGTTGTATTAATAGCCATATCTGACACTCTAACATGATGCCGCGTCGAGGTAACATAGATGTGTCTGATACTTCTAAACGAGTACGCGTAACATAACTCGCGACCGAGCTTCGGCCATTAAGGTGTTTGAGTGCTTGAAGATGATTTTTGACAACTATACCCATGGTCATTTCACTTACCTATCTTTATAATCCACGATTGCTTTTATGTCAAGCTATAAGATGTAAATATGTCGAACTTGACGATTGTATAAGAAATTTTCATACTTTTGGGTCAATTTGAAGTCGAGACTGTCGAAACAACTAAGGAAATGATACGAACTATCGGAGAAACAATATCATAGGAGAACCAACCAAAGCTGAACTAAAATAAAAGGAACAAAACCAAACAGTATATATACATAAGTTACATAAGACCTGAGTATGCATCCATAATAACCCGGTTATACACTTACACTCGAAATAAATAAAGCCGAGAGCAAGAAACTATACTGTACTAGATTATGGTCCAGAAAACTTATGGAAGTTGCTCAAACCATTCCTACATTTTACAACAAAGTAAACAAAAGACAACAATTAGGTAGATTGCCAAAAGGAGATAGCACCAAAGATCCTCCCTTTCCAACCTTGCAGCATCCAGTTCTTATCCTCATCGACCACAAAGTCGTCAAGGTAATTAGCCTTAACCCTAGCCTTTGCGCCCTTGAACAGCTCGCGGTCTAACGGGAGCTGCTTTAACCCAGCCCTAGATGACCGCACCTGCCACAGCTTGTACGATTCAGGCCTTTGAATTCTCTCAGCACCCTCGCACGCTACAACATTCAAAAGCTCTTTCCCTGCAATCTCACTCTCAATCAACTGCCTGGCATGTTCTTCCCGAGGCATAGTAGCTTCAAATACATCGAAAAGGGACGCAAAATGGAACAGTGCCTCTTTAAACCGGGTTAGAAAAAATGGAGCATTGAAGCTGCCACTGAGAATCCCATGAATGAAAAGCTTAGGGTTTAATTGCTTAACCAACGTCAAGAACGCGTCTTTTGAGCTATTGGCCTCAACTGTCTCATCAAGAAGGGTTGCAGACCGACAAATACTATTGACTATCACTACTTCATCGCTCTCACTTTTAAGATCCTCAGGCTTAATGCTACTCCAATTCTGCGAAATGGCCTGAAATTTAAAGGGAACATTAAATCTCTCACAATACCCGGATAAACGGCGTCCTGTTGCCTCAACCTTCTCAGCTGGTCGAAACCCTTGCTGGGGAATATCTATCCCAGTGATACGGAGCTCCGGTGGGCCACCACGTCGGTTTGAAAGGGCCTGGATCAGACAGGGCCATTGCAGGCCCAATAGTATGCCAAAATCAATTATGTGGATTTTCTTTGCAGTCTCAACCCACTTCAAGATTGTCCTATTGGCAAGAAAAAATGTCATCCTTTGGTAAGGAATTGCTGTAACAAAGACCCTATAAGCCTTTAGATATTCAAACGACGAAATTCGTGTATCAATGATGTCAGTTGAAAACGTTGAGCCGGTCCCGGCTATGCGAGCCTCCAGAGCATTAGCAAAGTAATGGGAAACCCTCTCAATGCTATCTCCATACTGAGAGGAATGCTGCCTTATTTGCTTAAGCCTCTCATTTGCACTCCTAAGATCAAAGCTTGAAACAGCTTCAGCACACTGATTGAGTAGACCCCTAAGATCAACCTCTTCGACTGAATCACTCGACTTCTTGCCTCGCGTGGTTCGACCTTTGGATCCTTTCTTTGACAACCTCTCACTCACTTCATTACATGATAAGCCACTCTTAGGGGTCGAAGCATCATCCCCGTTTTTCCTAGATAACAATATATCATCAAATTCCTCCATCTCAACATAATCTTCATTTGAAGATGCTTGCAGCTTGTTTCCCCGACCATTTTCATAACCGACTTCATCCCTTTGACGGTTTTTCTTTCTTCTTGGACGGGCCACTAGTTTCTTATCTTTCTCCGGAATGATTTCTGATATAAGCGTGCTAACAGGGGAATTCGCTACCCTATTCTTTGAATTCTCACTAGAATTCTCACTATTGCTAGACATAGATGACTGAGAATTCATTTGCAAAAATGAATTAGCAAGGTCATCCAAACTCAGAAAAGGCTGTAATGGCATTTCGTTTGTCGTCACTTTCGACTCAGAGTTGGTGTTACCATTATAATGAAACTTAACACCATGAGTATCACCAAAACTCCCATCAAACCCATCAATTTCATGCTCGCCATTCCGATGCAAAGAGGACACTAGAACATGATCATCCGGTGCATACCGCTCTCCAAGAGCATCATACAGAGATTTCTCAGTAGCCTGCAAAGCCCTGTACTCCTGCACAGTTGTAGGAGTCTCATCCAACTCCTCTTCTAACAGAATATCACCCAAGAACTTGATGCAATGATCAGAGAAATCTGGGATTTCTACTGAATCTGCATTAGTATTCCAACTTTCATTTAAGCAAACAAAATTGGATTTCTCATCAACCAAATCATCGGTTTCGAAAATATCACCATTTTCAATCTCACTAACATAGTTTTGGTGATCAGGGTTGTATCTCAACTCATAACTTATCAACTCAGGATTAACAGCTACCGGATTCATCCCTATTTTTTCTCAGGCAATAAATAAAAAAGGCAGGGGTACAACACGGAAAACCGAAAATTACGAGGTACAACAAGAACTGAGCTAACCCAACAAAATCCCACTAACAAAATACAATTACTTGACTAATAAAACTTTAAAAAACCAAAAATTAGGACTAGTTTCTGTCAGGCAATACATCAAACAGGTGGTGTGCATGAAGAATTTTCAACCAGGATGACAAGTACAGAAGAACTGAGCTACACCAACAAAAACCCAGTAATAAAATACAATTACTTGACTAATAAAACTTTGAAAAAGAAAAAAAAAAATGGATTTTTTATTTTCTGGGTTGTGTGTCGAAGAGTACACAAGGGTTGATTGATAGTCAAGCTTTGACGAAGCTACAAGGAAAATGTCAAACCTTGAATCAGATATTTATAAATCACAAATTCTCATTTGTGACGGACACTATCCGTCACAAATGAATGACGGA
>JAYMSF010001314.1:0-12347 GCA_036897335.1 Silene vulgaris
TATGAAAACCTTACCCACCTTGACGTAATCATCCTCTACCATTGACAAAAAGCCAACACCTGCAGCGACATGTATGTCGACATCTATAATAATAATACCTTTTCTAACGTTGTCAGGATTGATTCATAGTTCCCCTTTCACTCCAGAACGGTTTTCTCTTCTCTTCGTTAAGCTTGTGAGAAATTTGATATCAAATGCTGGTGATGCGAGAGGACTATTATTTGTTCTTTTTCTAAGATAATAATTCTATGCTTCATGATTTTTTTTTTGTGGTTTGTAGGATTTGGATGCTTTTTCTGCTGCTATTATTGTGACCATAGCTTTTTCCTTCATACCCGCGTCATTTGCGGTTCCTATAGTGAAGGTAACTGTTTATTTTGGTATTTAGTTGCCCATCGCAGACAGTCTGTTCTGTTTGCTAATAAATCGCGTACAACTACAATGACTTAGTCCCAAAATGATTTTGGGTCAACTAACAAGAACGGTTGTATGGCTCCGTCAGTCGGAGGTGGAGAAATAATGAAAGTGTGGAATAAGGAAATCACGATAAAAAGAAACAATATAAAACGAGGAAAACCTTTTGAAACAATGTTCAGTTTCAGATGGGATAAATACATTTAAGGGAAATTTGGACTCGAACTAGCATGTAATGCAGATGCATCTCAAAGATATAGAGAAAGTATTTTGAATGCACGGAGAAATCTTTGAAAATAATTAAAATAAAATGTAGGTGTCAAATAAGATAGAATACAATTTAACTACATACATTACATGTGAATTGGCCATCCTTAAATACAGTAAAACAGTATATTGTCTTCAATTCCATGTACAATTATTTTCTTTCGGTCACACTTATCCATACTTTTCTTGGTCCTCCTTTGTCCCTCGAAATTTTATCCTCAATCTACAAGTTTCGTAATTGATGTCTCACACGTTGGCAGAACCCTGTTCTAGATCGTAAAATTTTACGATTTTACAATCCAAGATAACGTGCCCAATCCCGATTGTAGGTAGGATTGTACAATGCTATTCAAATATTCGATTAAACGATTCTTAATGTAGGATCCTAACAACGATTCCACAATCCTGCAACTCTACAATCCAATTTTGTCATAGTTATAGAGTACTATGGAGAGGTGTCGCGCTCAGTGTGGCGGTTAATTGGGACTTTTTTTTATGGATCATTATTTTGTACTGGTCTAGTATCGATAGTATTATTCTTGACTCATTAGTCAATGTTTACGGTATTATGTTAAATGTAGAATTTTACGCAATCAATACTGATGGTTTGAATGTTTGGTCTCAGGAGCGCGAAGTAAAAGCTAAGCATCAGCAGTTACTTAGCGGGGTACGTGGTTTGGTCCGATGTGCTCTTTTATTCTCACTGTGGATGTTCTCAGTTGTGACTGTGTGACACTTAACACTTACGTACTTATTTGCCTTTTCAGGTATCTATATTGTCATATTGGGTTTCGACCTACTTGTGGGACTTTATTAGCTTTCTGTTACCCTCATCGTTTGCAATAGCTCTCTTTTACGTCTTCGGTATGCCTACTACCTTTTGCATACTTTTCCTGAACTTCCATTATATGTTCATTCTTTGCAAGTTTGTATCAAATTCGTTCTTCTTGTTAACATGTTACAACTTTGATAGTTTGGTATCTGCTTTTGAATATCATGCTTTGACATCGCTTGAAACGGGAAAAATGTGTTGTCCTTCTCTTTATTCCATGATATATCTGGTTCATATATTTCGGAATGCTTTTCTCCGTACATGGCAGTGCACATAGTTGAGCTTTTCCCCCCATCTTCCTCTAGCCATCAACATTACCTTTGGTATTATTACCCGCTTGGCCAACATAAGACTCCTCCATATATATGAAGGATGGTGACCCAAATCATCATCTAGCAATTTGCAATTTCGGTGGTATCTAGCCTTTACAAACTTTGCCACTAGTGAATGGAGATTAACATTAAACCTCACAATTTGTATATTGTATGGTACAAAGACTTCATCATCTCCATTTTCAGCTTCATGCCTTTTTTGAAGAGTTGATGTGAATATTTTTTCATCGGAACATTAGCTTGCTAGTATGCGTATGCAGTTACATGCTAATCTTCTGCTTTACTTTTTTTTTTCTCAGCCTTGTGCTTCTGAATTATATATTTCACGTGTTCACAGGTTTGGACCAGTTTGTGGGAATAGGATGTTTATGTGCAACTATTATGTTGTTTCTAGAGTTTGGGCTAGCGGTCGCATCTTCAACATATTGCTTGACCTTTTTTTTCTCCGACCACTCTTTGGCTCAGGTTTGTCTATTTTTGGGTCAAGTTCTGCACGAGCAGGCTTTTTTTTATTCTTCTCTAACCATACATCGTTATACTCCATTCTGCACGAGCTGGCTTTTATTTTTATTCTTCTCTAACCATACATCGTTGTACTCCTGCAGAATGTGATTTTACTGGTTCACTTTTTCACTGGACTCATTCTAATGGTAATCTCATTTATAATGGATATAGTAGAGACAACTGCTGCTGCCAATTCCTATCTCAAGGTTTTTATTCTGTTCTCACGAGATTTTTTCTGTTTTATGGAACTCTGTGAAGGGCTGCACAAATAGTTGATATATATCTATGTTTTTTTTGTTGTTAAAAACTACCTTATATTTAGGGTATTTGTCAAAAGACTACCTTATGTTATTTTTCTTGCTTTAGACTACCTTCGTTTTCTCTTTTTTGGTCAAAAACTACCTGTGTTGAAAATATGGCGAAATTTGGTCGATTTAGCGACATTAACCTATTTCACATGACTTTGTTAACATCAAACAACAATGCCAACTGCATCCAACCCACAATTTAACTTCACATAAGCAAAATTTATGTTTTCACATTTCAATAATAACTACGAACATCTACTAAAGTTGATCTAGGTACATTACGACTTCCAAAAATCGTGCCTAAGCAAGATTAAAACATAAGAGAGTCAAAGGAGATAGGTTTAAGCCCTAAAGCTGGCCAAATTTGTCTAGATTCTTAGCATAGGTAGTTATTGACCAAAATAAAGAAACAAAGGTAGTAGAAAACAAAAAAATAATGTAAGGTAGTCTTTTTACAATACCCTTACATATAAGGTAGTTTTTGACAAAAAAACCCTATATCTATTTATGAATGACATTTAAAAAAGTGAATGTGTCATTTCATAAGAATAACACTATTTCATTGCATATATTGCAAATTAAAGCCACTAGCTTTTATATTTGGGTAGTGTTGTTTTTATCTTCATTTCTAGCATGATTATATAAAGAGATGCCTTATATCAACATGTCAATTTGATAATTAAAGTGTACAAGTCTGTCACGAAGATGTAGTGTCTAATATACAAAGCAACTGCTATTCATGTCACTACAGTGATCTTCATTCCTTTGATTTGCATGTTTGTAAACCAATAGTGTAGCATAATAAATTCATCAGTCGTCACTCGTCAGGCTCTTAGAAGCAGGGTAACCACGAAAAATGCTCATGACTATTGTATTTATTTGATGGACCTTTCTACAAACAATACTTTGTAGTCTAATTTGATTATTTCATTAAGTTTTTCCTTACACTTGTCTTTTGCCAGAATGTTTTCAGACTATCACCTGGTTTCTGCTTTGCTGATGGACTTGCGTCACTTGCTCTTCTACGCCAAGGGATGAAAGATAAATCCAGTCATGGGGTTCTTGACTGGAATGTTACCGGTGCTTCTATTTGTTATTTAGCTGTTGAGGTTGTTTTCTTATCACAAACTTTCCAAAAAGTGTGGTGATATCTCGAGTGTATTGATTGATAACTTTGTCAGTCGTGTGATAAATACATTGGTGTCTGGTTATATTTCTTTTTGCTCTTGATTGTCTACTTGAGGCATTTGTGTTTGTTAATTTTTGGGTAATAGACTATTATAGTGCAGTGTTACTAATTCTGTACTGAACGAGTGGATGGTGATTGTTTTAGTCTATCATTTTAGTCATTCGTCAGGTTTCCTTCTGGAATCAGGATTAAGCTGTTTCTGATGGGTTTATTTTCCCGTCGATGTTCTTGTAGATGATGTTAAACAGCTGTTCTTTTCATACATCAGTCTTTAAGGTTCCTTTATCTTATCCAAAAATTAGAAGCGCATGAAAAGCAGTAAGCAACATAAGAGTAACTGCAGTTTAGGCATTTTTTTTAATTATTTTTTGGCAGTAGCACGGTATTCTATTGAGATAACATAATTTAAACTAAAAGGTCGAATGTGATGGAAAATGCAATAGTAATTCTTGTGATTGTAATGAGAAATGTATAATTTTTAACTTTGAACACTTTTTTTGGCACATTGCAGAGCATCTTCTATTTTCTATTAGCACTTGGACTCGAAGTAGTACCTCCTCATAAAATATTTCTCCATGTAATTTATTGCTGCTGGGAAAGAATCAAAGGTCTCGGTTCTGGGAATGCCAGTGACATTATAAAGCCTCTATTGAGTTTATCTCCAGATGCTGTATCCCTTGACCTTGATGAGGATGTAGATGTTGCAGCAGAACGGAACAGAGTGCTTTCTGGAGCTGCTGATAGGGCCATTTTATATTTGCACAACTTACGGAAGGTACACTTTTCTTCTGTTCTATTTTTCCTTTTGTATAGTACATATTTCAGCATATTGTGATAATTATCTGTGGAACTGTTATAGGTGTATCCTGGTCGAGAACAAATCCCGAAAGTTGCAGTTCAGTCATTAACTTTTGCTGTCCATGAAGGAGAATGTTTTGGTTTTCTAGGAACAAATGGCGCTGGAAAGACAACTACACTATCAATGTTATCTGGTATGTATTCCAAGGCATGGAAACTGGAGAACAACTTGTAATTATACGATGGCTACTTGAGTGCTAATTTAAGACAATTGTAATTACCTTGATTGAGCACCTCTTAACCATTGTGCTTCTATTCTATTTATTGTCTTGAATTACATGCGCTATTCATGTGTAATATAACCAGGAGAAGAATATCCTTCTGAAGGAACTGCCTTTATTTTTGGAAAAGACATACTCTCAGATACCAGGGCCGCTCGCCGACATGTGTGTCTCAATGATTTTCACTTGATTTTACTAAAATAGTTTGTTTGATACACACTGATGCCTTCTGCTCCTTTAGCCTGATTATTCTCCTGTCCGTTACAGATTGGTTATTGTCCCCAATTTGATGCTTTGTTAGAACATTTGACCGTCAAGGAGCATCTTGAGTTGTATGCGAGAATCAAGAGAGTGCCGAACCATAGAATTGAAGAGGTATGTGAAGCTGTAAAATGTTTTTTTTTTATGAAGAAACCACAAGGGTTTTATTTATAGCTAATAAATCCGCTTCAGCAATACAAACAAGGTTAGCAGACTAGAATCAACCCAGCAACGCTTTCCAATATCCCATGGGGCAAAATGGGCTAAGGAATGCACAACCCTATTAAACTGCCTACGAACGGAAGAACAAGATACATCAACAAAATATGACATAACAAAGTAAATGTCACTATAAATAAGGAATAAATCACTCCGCCCCTTCCGATGCTTAATATCTTCAACCATAGTGAGACAATCACTCCCTAACACCACCATCTTCACGCCATATCTACGAGCCTACTGTGAGCCTTTGTGTATGGCCATTGCTTCAGCAAACATAGGTTCCCATTCGACTTGAATATTTGTTAAATGTATTTGTAGTTGTTTTCCATCAAAGGTTTTCTCTTTCATGTTTGAATGACTCAACTGTAAAAATTTGGCCTAACCATGATGGTTTTAGGTGGTTATGGAAAAGATAGTGGAGTTTGACTTGCTGAGACATGCCAATAAACCATCTTTCTCCCTAAGTGGCGGAAACAAGCGCAAGTTATCTGTGGCAATTGCTATGATTGGAGATCCTCCTATCCTCATACTAGATGAACCATCCACAGGTACTTGAATGAACTAGTAGTTAGTGGGTCACTGCTTTCAAATTGCTGTACTATAGTGTATCATTTCGTTATTACCACTTTTTTTTTTACCTTATATTGAGATTACTCTCCTTTACTTCTCGAAATTCATTTTCCCATTTCAATGGTGACCAAGGCTCGCTATTCTTCTGCTATGAACATATTATGTGATAAAGGAAATTGACTCACCAGACTATCTCCACTTCTTGTATTGTGACATAGCACTTAGTCGATGCAAATTTTTCAATTTCTATTATGGAAAAAGCCTCCATGTTTTCAACAAAGTTTTGATTGTCTATACACAATTCTCCTTATATATACAATTGTCCTTATACCTCTTTTTGAAGTTTCAATGCTAAGCTATTATTTTTTTGCTTTCTGTTATCATGTGTCATGTAAATGGTGGTGTTGAAAAGCATTCTTATACGAGTCATGCAGAAGTTTTAACCGGGAAACATATTTTAACCTCCTGGGTTTCCGGCACAAGAAACTACCCATCACCTACTTAAAATGGTTATGGATTATGTCAGCCTTGTCAGGTATATGTATAATATCGATATATAGCCACCCTCATTGTAGCATGCAGCTATGGTCTGAGGCTTTGAGCTCTTGGTAGAGGCTCTTTAGTCTGACGCAAGGCCTTCAAAAAATCTGCCCACATCATTACTTGTTACAATCAAGGCCTTTGTTTCTTTGATATGTTAATGGCGAGGGTGTTCACCTTCTGAGGTCCTGTTCCAGAAACATCATAAACTTCATGGGTATAGTCTACGAGTGAGCCCATCTCATCTATCATACTGCTTCCTCTCTCCAGTTATATTCTGTGTTCTTACCATTTTATTAACATGTCTTCATGCAGTATTTAAGGAAGACAAATACACGTTGCCTTGAGTTTGCAGTGAAATTGGCTTTAATAAAGTAGTGATATAGTTTTACTGAACTGCTTATTTCAAAAGAGGCTCAACTAAGTGTACCTGTTCCTTGTATTGTCTGCTGTAGGCATGGATCCTTTAGCAAAACGATTCATGTGGGATGTCATTTCACGCCTGTCTACCAGGCGAGGAAGAACAGCTGTAATACTCACTACTCACAGCATGAATGAAGCGCAGGCTCTATGCACCAGGATGGGAATTATGGTAAGCAGAGTATCTACTGTGTTTTCTATACTTAATTTCCAGTCAAGCTTCTAATAATCGTGCTCTATTGGGTGGATGGAGGTTGGTGGACGATTACGGTGCATTGGGAGTCCCCAGCATCTGAAGACACGTTTCGGTAATCATCTAGAGCTAGAGGTACCATTTTCTCTATAGCGTATTCCATTCTTTCTTGAGGAGATCATTGTATAATATTGGACCATGGTGGAGTGCGAGATCAACATTTTGACAGTAATTATTGTATCTTTAATCAGGTGAAGCCAACAGAAGTTAGCTCTTCACATCTTGAAACTCTGTCACTGATGATTCAGGAAAAGCTTTGCGAAATTCCGTCTCATCCCAAAAGCTTGCTGAGTGACTTGGAGACCTGCATAGGTGGGACTGATATAACACCTGACAGCGCCTCACTTTCTGAAATTAGCTTGTCTAGGGACTCTATAATCATGATAGCTCGTTGGCTTGGTGATGAAGAACGAGTGATGGCTCTAATTAATTCAAAGGCAGCATCTGATGGGATTCTAAGTGAACAGTTGTTTGATCAACTTCTCCGTGAAGGTATCAGACTATCAGCAATTCCCCCAATCTTTTTCTATTTTTGTCTCAACTCAGCAGTTAAGCGAGTTGTAGTTACCAAATCTTTCTATGCTTGGGCAAATTGATACCTTCTTCCACATACGGGCATACGGCTTCCATGTCTTCAGCCTATAGGATCTTTATTGTTTTCCTATTTATGAAGGTGGATATTTCCCATTTACAGCTTGTAGAGCTTATAACTTATTGCGCTCATATGTGCGTGCATGACTTGAATTTGCTTTGTAGGTGGCATTCCGTTGCTAGTGTTCTCTGAATGGTGGTTGACGAAGCAAAAGTTCAGTGTAATAGACTCTTTTATCCTGTCATCATTCCCTGGTGCCGCGTTTCAGGGGTGCAATGGGCTGAGTGTCAGATACCAGGTATGAAGAACTGAGCAAGTTCCTTTTTAATTCGTCCTTGATAGCAATATGATACCTTTTGCCATTCTGTAGTTCTTACATGTCACTATGAATTACTACTGATGTGGGTATAGAATATTGTACACGAGGGATATAAGGTCCATATGTTGCATTAATGATGACATAATAGGCAACCAGAAGCGATCAAGTACTGTTGAACTGCTTTCGTGTAATGTATATGTTCTGTCTGGTTGAGCCTTGATGTTTTATTTGTCAGACTCCAAAAGTTGGATGTGACCCATTTGTTTCTTGCATTGTCTATCGTTATACTCCGTAGTTCTTTTTTCTATAATGTTACTTGTCTTTCTATCAAATAATTACTCAAGTGACAAAGTGTTTTCCAGCTGCCATTTCGGGAGGATTTGTCTTTGGCTGATGCTTTCGGTCACATAGAACGAAACAAGTAAGAACCATAAAGCTTATGTGTTATCCTCGAAACTTTTTTTGTTAGCTGCTGGCCTACTGCTTATTCAAAGAATTCCTTTTCAGGACTCAAATTGGCATCGCTGAATATAGCATCAGTCAATCCACTCTTGAAAGCATCTTCAATCACTTCGCAGCCACCTCATGAGGAAGCATAACCACTAACATGGACAAATTTCAGTATTTTCAAATGGGCTCTTGAGGTTAGTTTGGTTCAATTTGGGCTCGCGATGAAGCCATTGTGAAGTTTGTTCAAGTGTTGTAAATTGTTGCGAGCTAACCTTGAGGTTGTTCAATGTACAAGACTTGAACAAACCATTGTAAAGTGTGGTGTTCACTTTTTGCGTTGCATATTCTTCAGATTGATATGGAATACTAATGAATCATTGTAATGTGGTCGCGGTATTTCACTGGTTGAAACAATAATGGAGTACTGTAGAACACACTTTGTATATTTTACATTTTACATGTGAGGATTTGTATCTGTTACTAAACAGGTGTTTGGTAGAAGAGAAGAGGCATGTAATCCGCCTTTTTCGTAAGAAATTTATAGACTAAAAAACCTTAGTACAATTGTCATACAGTTCGAGCCACCAAAACAGCTGATTGTCACTTGAAGGTTGGTCTACGTCAGTCTCCGACTGATGCAAACACTGCGTGTTTCAGCCCGCCTCAATCCAGTTCGTTCATTCATTCAGTAATCGCAAGTTAACATATGCAGATCTGAAGGAAAGTAGTGCCAAGTCTTCCTGTTTATATCTTCCAACATTTATAATTCTCTCAACTCTTTGATTACATCAATGGAATCGATTTTTTTTCCTAGTTTAGTGGAGGAGGTTGTTGTTCCAATAAGTTTAAACGCAGTTTAAAATACCCCTTTTATGACAAATTCTCCACCACGAAGTTATTGAAATTAATATTGGATGGCCTGTGGTTCATTCATACTCTACAGTACACGCACAATAATCAAACTTCACAATGATGACAACACCCCCACCATTAACGAAGACAACTACGACAACCAACAACAAATTCAAAATTAAGAATTTAACCAACAAAATTAGGGTCTCTAACCCAGTTAGATTAACATAAATGCAATATGGGGTTTCTATGAATAAAACCGGAACATAAAATTAGGGTTCTAATTCAATTGAACTACAAAAAATGTATAAATAAGAGATATATTAAGATTATTTATTACTTTGATAATCGCTGGTAATTTATTCTTATCATGATTTTCAATTGTTGGTGAGATTGATTGCCAGAATTTGATTAAAGGAGACATTAAGAAGGGGGAGAGAAATAGGAGAGAATTTAAGGTGAGTGTTTTCTGAAATATTGTTTTGGTGTGAGGTATTTAAATGAGGGGTATTTTGGTCTGTTCACATGTTTTTTTTACCGGAAAATGACTTTGGTAGCAAGTTTTATACACATGTACTTTAAAAGATACGAGTAGTAATTTTTGAACTTTTTTTTATAAGGTAGTAATTTTAGAATAATGACATTTATAAGGATGTATTTGTTAATTTACCCTTTCAATTACTTCACCCACAATAATACCCCACAATAACTCTCTCTTTCTAATTATCTCACCCACCACAATCAGGGGCGAGGCCACTAAGGGGCTTGGTGTAGCGCCCGCTACACCAAAAGCGGAAAATTCGGTTATAATTTCGTGATTTGCTACACCAATATTTATCGCTTTAATACTAATTATCTACACACTTTACCTTGAGTATATATTTTGCTACACCGAAATCAAAATCCTGGACTCGCCTCTGACCACAATACTTTAGCTTATTTAATTCGGTTTTCTTAATTCTCGTGTCACCCTTAAATGAGGAGGGATATTCGGAATATGAGGGAGTAAAAACTTCAGTAAGTCTTGCTTGTGACGGATATCGTCTGTCACAAATGAGAATTTGTGAAACTTTAAATGGCCAGACAAATTGTTTTTTTCCAAATGGCTTGCCTTAGCTTGACAAGAGCAACACTATAGGGAAAAAAAGGGTCTTGTTTCCATCCGTATGGTTTATTAGAATTGGTCGGGGTCCGTTGATGTGGAAAACACGAACCAACCAAGGTCGACATGAATTAACCCGAGCTAGTTCGTGTAAACGCATGTCACTGCTGTATATTGTGAAAAGATGGAGAATAAAAGCGATACGAAAACAAGGAGCGAAGTAGGGTATGAAAAAGGAAGAGAAAAAAAAAGGAAGAAGAAAAGGAGGCGGCAAATGATTTGAAGAAAGAGGAGTTGAGGTGGGAGTGGTAGGCATGCATGCGCATGCAGTCCCAATTCCAAACAAGATGAATTATGAACAGCAAGCACTCTGACGGCTAAAGTTGTCATATTCACATCATACTATTCTAAGTTTCTAACCACCAGGCCACCTTCATTTACAAACTACATACACTTTCATGTTAATTCAGTTCTTACGTAATATTATACTGTATGTGGTACACCGTACACTGTACACATACATTCCATATTATAAATAGGGTTAATTGATAGGAATAATCCAAACTATTGGTCATCTTCTAGTATTAATCCGAACTTCAATTTAACTCAAAATAAACCACACTATTACCCTCCTCTTCTTTAAATACACCAGATAACCTACTACCTATTTCTCAGGTCACATCTTCAATAAAAGAAAAAAAAGAAAAATCATTATAACAATTATAATACTAATCCATTTCTTCAACCTCTGTACTCCTTCCTTACCCTTCACCAAACACAAAAACACCCTATCTGCCGCCACCCCCACCTTCCCCCCACATCACCACCCCTACAGCCTCCCTACCAACAACTCCGTCGCAGCGCCGCTCTCCTCGTCGGCTATTCCCATGAATCCCTCATCTGTCATTCCCTCGACTCGACCTAATCATCAAACTAAATTAATAACATGACTGGACATAATCAATGTCTGATAGCAACATAATTCCTTTTATCTATCACTAACTCCAAATTCATACACACTCATATAACACCTTCAATTAATTCACAACCCCTTATTATTAGTTTTAGTGCTTATATACAAGTGCAGAATTTAAAACGATTATATTTTGCTGTAGCAGGGATTGTGATGCAAGCGTAAATATAAATGTACCACCACAGTGATGAAGTCAATGCCGACGTACGAGATGAAGCTGATGTTGGCGACAACTTCGATGGCGGTGCACTGCGGTAGGAGCTGATGTGATGAAATCAATTGATCGTTGTATGGTCGAAGGAATCCGTCAGTTAAGAAACGGAAGTGATGGTGGTTTTGCGTAGGCCTGGTTCAGTGGTGGCGAGATGGTGATTGTCTGGGCAGAGGATCTGAGGATGGCGTACTGGCGTAGTGGTGATGGTTTGTTATGAAGGTCATTAATGGACTAGGAGGAATTAGGAAAGAAGCTTAATTAAAAAAAATGGGGGTGACTTGATCAATTACCGGATTTTACAGGTGAAAAGAAGCCCAATTGCAAAATGAGAAGACAAGGGGATTAGTTTGGTTTATTTTGAGTTAAATCAAAGTTTGGATTATTACGGGAAGATGAGCAATAGTTTGTATTATTTCTATCAATTAAGCCTTATAAATACAACAAAAGTTTATACTCCCTCCCATTCACAATAATGTTCCCACTTTCCCAAAACGAATTATGCAAGTAATGTTTTCATTTCCTTTTTTGGTAACTTTTACTCTTATATTATTCATTCCTCTCTCCTATCACCAAATCCCACACAACTCTTTTACTCCTATTTTATTACTTTATTTAATGTTTTGGCCCTACCATTTCTTATTTAACTCCTAACAA